>JAHBCN010001507.1:0-115676 GCA_019359885.1 Listronotus oregonensis
ATGCTTATTTTGCGTATTATTTAGGAAATTATTAAAACACTTTTCCCAGAAATGGCCTAGCATGTCCTACTTTCAAGAACCTGCTCTTCTCTTTTATATAATGCAATATTTGAATTCATTTTTACCTGCCTTAGGACCGGAAAGTACAACCAGAGCGCAGAGGGGTTATTTTCACAGTGTTGTACGAACCTTTAAGCCTTTTATTGTTTTCTGCAGTTTAGTTGGTTTTTGTCTCGTTTACAGTACAGTCCAGTGTTTAAGTCGATTTTGATATAATGGCAAGTCGTCGATATTGTAAAAATCTAGGCGATAAGTTTTGTTATATATGTGGACGATTTATTATAAAGTTCCAGGTTATATATATATATATATATATATATATATATATATATATATATATATATATATATATATATATATATACATATATATTTTTTTTCAAAAATTTCTTAAACCATTTATTCTAATTAAGCTTGATTGTTTCTTGGGTATGAGGTAAAACCTCATATCCAAGAAACAATTTCTTCATCAGAATCTGATCTACAACTTCCTGAGAACACTAGTTGTGACCCAACATTTTTATCAACTACCAGTGAACCTTACTTAATAACTCAGAATGAATTAAATGGCTTGGTACGTGACCTAGGATTGTCAACACAAAAATCGGAACTTCTTGGTTCCAGACTTCAAGAGTGGAACTTGTTAGATAAAAAAGCAAGTGATTTACTTTACCAAAAACAGAATGTAACATTTTCAAGTTTTTTTTAATGGAAGGGTCGCTATGTGTCAGTTGTGATATTGATGGTTTAATGAATGAGCTTAATAAGAAACATAATCCTAGCGAGTGGCGTTAATTCATAGATTCGTCAAAAGACAGACTAAAACTAGTCCTGCTTTATAATGGAAACAAAAAACCATCTATTCTTTTAGCCCATTCAGTGACAATGAAAGAAACCTATGACAACTTAGCAAACATCTTAAATCGTGTTAAATATAAACGGTATCAGTGGGATATCTGTGGAGATTTAAAAGTAATAAATATCTTGCTAGGTATAGGTATAGGTTGAAAGTGAGTGGGTATAACACCCTTCCACCACGACCGATCGGTCTATTGTGGCTTACACTCTTTTATATTCCTCCCACCAGGTCCAGATCTGATGATCCTGTTGGGAGAGAGATTTTTCACCTCCTCCAGCAACAAGGTATCATTGCCGAGGATTGCGAAACTTAGTCGTGCCGTTGCTGGGCACGAACACAGTCGTGTTCTGCAGATTCATCCCCCTCCATGCACATGCCGCACTCGGCGTCTTCCGCTAGGCCGATCTTGTGCATGTGGTATTTCAATCTGCAGTGTCCCGTGTACAATCCCACTAGAGTTTTAAGGTGAACCCTTGATTGCTCCAGTAGTTTGACAGTACATTGTTGGTTCGGTGGGCTTATAAAGGATTTCGAGTGTCTGAGATCCGGAAGTCCATGCCAGTACCGAAGATTTTCTCTTTGTGTCCAACCTGATATGAACTGCTTGGCCATTCCATAAGATATACCGATGACCGGTTCCGGGTCTGTGATTTTTGTTTCCGCCCCCCTTTTGACAAGGGGGTCTGCGGATTCATTACCCTCTAGGCCGGTGTGTCCAGGTATCCACAGTAATGTAACCTTGTTGTTTTGACCCGGTTTGGTCAGCGCACCCTTGCAATTCCAGACGGTTTTCGAATTGCACCGGCTGGATTCAAGAGGCTTAAGAGCTTCTTGACTATCGGAGAATATTTTAACTGTCTTACGTGTGCAGTGCCGATCAACCAGCTATCTAGCATACATCTAAATAGCAAATACCTCCGCTTGAAATATGGTTGCGAGACTGCCCAGGCTGAAGGAAAACTCTGCCCTCGGCCTCTGTCCATATATTCCAGCACCAAAACATTCTTGGTTTTGGATCCGTCAGTGTACCAACAGATGTCAGCCCGGAGCAATTCAGTCGTTTTTCGACTCCAGTCCTCCCTTTGTGGGTAGACTACACTGTAGGGCCGGTGTAATTGGTTGCTGTAGACATTATGTCTGAGGGCAATCCCAGTCTGTCACAGGTCAGGACATTCCTTGAGGAGACTGGTGCTCTCCATATGACACGCCTGCGGTTTGTTACTGACCGCTCTCTTCAAGTATATATGCAGAGGAGGCAGTCCCAGCAGAGCTTCCATGGCCGCCGTTGGTGTCGAGCGCAGCGCGACCTTGATCATTAGACAGGCCTGTCTCTGTAGGCTAGATAGCCTTTCTTGGGTCAGCCGCTGCTGCCCCTTGCGCCACCATGCCACAGAGCCATACGTGATCATTGGTCTTATGACTGTCACGTATAGCCAGTACATCTGTTTTGGTTGCATGCCCCAGGATTTGCCACAGATCCTGCGGCAAGATAGGCTCGTCTTACGGGTGACCTTTTCTAGATGAGAAATCCAGCTGAGAGTGCTATCTAGGATCAACCCCAGATATTTTACTTCTTTCGCAAATGGTATTGTTTCACCTTGCAGAGTTGGTGGTCTCAAGTTATACAGGTTTCTCTTTCGGGTGAAGGGGACAATAACCATTTTTTGAGGGGCTCTTGTCATTTTTCCCTTTGACACCAGCTTTGTGAATGCGAACTACTGAGTTCGCATACTGTCAACCAGGAAACAACTTTTAAAGATGCCAACTGCTCGTGTTGGCGAAACGTCAAGTCAACTATTGAAACAATCCTAGGTAATGTTTTGGCATCATTTCCACATGTTTTATATGTTTATATTAAATAAATATATAAGGTTGTAAAAATATGTCGTGTCACCTCTTTTTTTCCTTATAACAAAAAAATTGTGCGTGTTACAGTAATTAGCTTATTATTTTCGGATTAAGGACTCTAAAATACTTCAACAAATATATTTTCATCAATGTTACATTTCAAAAATGTAAATTTGTTGACTTGTGAAATTAGATCAAGTTCTGTCCACAATTTTATTCTTGCCTCTAGTATACAAGTAAAGTGTGTTGTTTATGTAATTTATTTAGAATAAAATTGAGAACAGAACTTGGTCTAATTTTAGATCTCAGCACTATAAAAGGCTGAGATTTTTGGATAGGGATTTGACCCTTATTTTACATAAGTGTTTTTCGTTGGATCTCTTCTATTTTTTTCTGAATTTAATGAAAAAAAGAAGTGGGGGAAAGGGATTTTGGATTTTTTTTCCCAGTATACCTTGCTCTGTAGGTAGAAGTTAACCTTTAGACTAAATATGAAGTACGTAAATTGCTCACATTAATGTCTCTTAAATCTAGCCTAGTTTGGGGTCTTGTAGGTAAAAAGTAGCAATTTTCATTGTTTACTGAATAAAATCCTGCCTGCATTTTAAATTCTAAGACAATTTTGGCCTCAAAAACTCAGTAAGGATGCATTTTCCTTGTGTAGGAGTGCATTCTTGACATTGCTGGGAAGCTCACAATAACATATTTACGTTATACTATCGTTAATCAGTTTAAGAATAAAGCCTCTAGAATAATTTTTGGTAAAATTTAGTAGGTTTTACAGGGCATGGCTAAAAGTTAATAATAAGTCATCTGCTTAACTGGTTATTTAATAAGTATTGTGGGCATAGCCGAATTGCGGTCCAAATAGTATAACTTTCCAGTTTATGTATGGCAGAATTGCGGACCAAAAATTCTTCAATAAATTTAATTTTACTTACCATGGCAGAATTGCTGTCTAAACAGAAAAGTTTACTTTTCCTACTTTTACTTCTAACTAACCAGAACTAGCCATGACTGACCAGAACTGAAGACTTTCGAATTTGTCTAAATTAACCCTACGTAAAAGTTCTTAACAAAATTTTCATAATTTTTAAAATGGTATTTATCAGATCTGAAATATAATTGGGAAAAATAAAAAGCCACTTTAACTAACCAGAACTAACCATGACCGACTAAAACTGAGGGCTTCTGAATGTGTCTAAATTATCCCTACGTAAAAGTTATTAACAAAATTTTAATTATTTTTAATATGGTATTTATCACGTCTAAAATATAATTGGGAAAAATAAAAAGCCACTTTAACTAACCAGAACTAACCATGACCGACCAGAACTGAAAGTTTTTAAATTTATCTGAATTATCCCTACGTAAAAGTTATTAACAAAATTTTAATTATTTTCAATATGGTATTTATTACTTCTGAAATATAATTGGGGGAAATAAAAAGCCGCCTTAACTAACCAGAACTAACCATGACCGACCAAAACTGAAGACTTTTGAATTTGTCTGAATTATCCCTACGTAAAAGTTATTAAGAAAATTTTAATTATTTTCAATATGGTATTTATTAAGTCTGAAATATAATTGGGGGAAATAAAAAGCCGCCTTAACTAACCAGAACTAACCATGACCGACCAAAACTGAAGACTTTTGAATTTGTCTGAATTATCCCTACGTAAAAGTTATTAACAAAATTTTAATTATTTTCAATATGGTTTTATCACGTCTGAAATATAATTAGGGAAAATAAAAAGCCGCTTTAACTAACCAGAACTAACCATGACCGACCAGAACTGAGGGCTTTTGACTTCGTCTTAATTATCCCTACGTAGAAGTTATGGTACTTATTATGGTCCGCAATAATTACATCCTGTTTGGGTCAAACCAGGTAATTATTTATTTCGGCCGCAATTAGGCTATTATTTTTACCCACCTGATGATTTGGACCGCAATCGTCCTAGGCCGAGTATTGTAGTACTTTTTTAACACGTGTAAAGTTTCATGTAGATCTGTCAATTTATTCGTATATTTACAGCTGTTCAAAATTGATGTGTCACAGTATTTTTTTTGCAAAAAAAATCACTAACTATTGTTAAAAATGTATAAATACTCTTTAGCTTCAATTAGAACAGTAAGAAGGGGGGTTGCTAAATTAAAACGCACTCGTACAAGTCTTGAAGATGTTCAACGTGAAGGACGCCAAAAAGTGCATCAACACCAGAAATCGTACCAAAAATACAGGATACAAAGAATTTTGTGCATTGTTTTATTAACATGGATGAGAGCTACCAACATGATCCTAATTCAAAACAAATTTTTAATAGAGTCCGACCGAAACTGGTTTTTCGGCCGAAACCGAAACCGAACATTCGGCCGTGGCTTCAGTTTTGGCCGAAACCGAAACCGAAATCGAAACTCACGTGGTCAAGTATAAAATTCCTTAAAATACTGAAATTTGGTGCATTTTTCTCATTATTCTGCATTAATTAGGACATGAAATGGAAACACAGTATATTAATTTTGTTGTAATCATTTATTTTAATTTTATCCTTTAGGTACATCTTAAATAAAAATAATAATTACTAAAATTTTGCTACAGAGCTATCTGAACGGCGCACTTGCCGCGAGAAACAAAGTTAGGCAAGCGTGCACGACAACTTCCGAAATCAGTTTCGGTTTCGGCAAAAGTTTCGGCCAATTTTGGCCGAAACCAAAACTGCCGCCGAAACTTGATTTTTGGCCGAAACTCGGCCGAAACCGAAACCGAACTTTCGGTCAGACACTAATTTTTAAGGAGTAGTGTGAATTCAGTACGCTTTGAAAAGAGTTAGAGTTTAGGAATCGGCTAAGAAGGTGTTAACATCAGTTTAAAAAAAAATCAACCGGCTACAAAAAACCATTTAGAAAAACTTAAATAATTTGGGGAAATTTAAGATTTGACGATAAAATTTAATTAAATTCACGAGAAAAAAATACAAATAGAAGATTCGCTTTTGGAACTTTCTCTGTGGGGTTCCAAAAAAATCAACTTTTTTTGCAAATTCCAAAGTGAAAATATTCTTTACCGAACCTAACCAACAGCATTTGGTGTGGGACCTATGTCTCACTTTTCAGAAAACCACTTTTAGTTAATTAATATATATTTCAGTTATTAATTTTCTACAAACGCGTTAAGGAAAAAAAATAAGATACAACTCCATTAAATCTACATTTTACTTCAGGTTACCACAGTTAAATATATTTTTTTAGCCAAAGCTGCTAGAGAAAACGACATTGCTTGTTTTAAAATCAAAGCTTGGAGAAGCAAGGGAGTGCCAATCCCGGAAGTTTTGGAAAAATACAGAAGTGTTAATGCAGATTTAAACGTGTTGCCGTATTGTTCCCAGTTTATCCCCATGGATGTTATAAATTACCCAAGGTACAAATATAAACAGTTGTAAAATTGATTCAGTAATCTTATAGAACATGCTAATGCAATGCAAATAAAAACCACACATTTTTAAAAGATGCTAGCTTTTATAGGCATTTTATATTTTTTAGATAATAAAACTAAAACTATCCACAGTATAGTTGGATCAGTACTAAAATGAAAATTCGGTGCCCTTTGAAAAGAAAACACACATACAAAATAGCTAAAAAAGGTTTTATTTTTACTGGAGGCCGCCTTTGCTTTTTATATAGACTATTTTTACAGACACGTGCAGGAAGCGGCACATTATAAAAAGCAAAGGCGGCTGCAGTTCAAATCAAACCTTTTTGGCTACTTTTTATGTTTTTTTATCCTTTTAAAGAGAACCGAAGTTTCATTCTAATTCTGATCCAACTAAGTCTTAAAATTATTTACCTATTTTTTTAGATTAAAGAGTATTGTGTATCATCCATCGCTATTGCCGAGACATAGAGGAGCTAGCGCTATAAATTGGTAAGTTACAACAGGTACACAGTCGAACTTTCTTAGTCGCGCAATTTATATATAGTTATTGAATTAAAATTTACCACAAATAGTAAATCTACAGTTTTTTTCCAATATAAGAATAGTTTGTCCATGAAAGAAAAACTTCATTCATTTCGACATTTTTGTCTATACAGGTGGTCCTTAAGTACGTTCTGATATTAAAGGGGGTCATTCTATAAACAACAAAGTTTATATGAACTTAGGTCCGCAAACGCTTCGTTTGCAAGATACAGGGTGTTAAAATTTGCAAAAAATATTTTTTTTATTTACCAGAAACATTTTAACCTAATTTATTAACACTTGGTACATGATAACAACACCTTAAGCTCCATATTTTGCAGATATTAAAAATTTGTGGGACTCACCAGTGGCGTAGATACTAGAAGTCGGCCAAGGTTTTTTTACGGAATCGATGGTACGTCACTCACATTTTCAAATTGTGTTGACTTTTTTTAATGTCCCAACTAAAGATACACAAAAAAGATCTCTTGGTTTTTTTTTGATACAATGTGCCGTTGTCAAGCAAAAAAATAAAAGACATCTTTACATTTTTATTTCATGCGCGTTTATTTAGGATGACTTAAAATAAAAAACAAATAAAATATAAATAATTTTTTCTTTATTTTTTATTGTAAGAGAACTTATATACAGATAAAACCTATAGTCAACTTTACGCTAATAAAAACATGACCTTTGTCACTTATTTAAATAGAAGAATCTAAGTTCATGAAGTTTATGTAAATTGTCCAATGAGGCAGGTTTTTTTTTAAATTTGAAATCTAAATTTTTGACATATGTAATTTTTAGCTTTTTTTAGAATAAAGTGGACTACCTATATCTCGTACTTAAAACACGACGTCTAACATCTCCATGGAAAATCAAAGTAGCCTTAATTATTTTTTGACAGTTTTAAAGTGGAAATTTTGTTGTGGAAACGTCACGTCGGTTTAACTTGCTTTTTTTTTAAAGATAAGTTTGATTTTTCTAAAATCGTTAAAATGTCTGATTTCACAAACGAGGTAATTTCAGAAATGCATTTTGTTTACGGACGTGCCAATGGCAATGCAGCGGAAGCGCGTCCTATTTACCAGAAAACATGTCGGCAAATGCCTTTTGAAAAAACATTTTCAAATATTCATCGACGTCCTCAAAAAACAGGAACTTTTTCTAAGAATGTTAATATCATCGGAACACCTAGAACAATAAGAACACCTGAACTCAAGGATGTTGTGTTGAACGAAATAACTGCTCATCCTGAAACAAGCACCAGGAAAATTGGCCTTTTACTTAGCGTAAGTTACCAAACAGCATTAAGAATTTTGAAAGACCATCAACTTTATCCATACCATATTCAAAGGATACAGGCATTGTCACCGGACGATTTTCCACGGCGCGGTAATTTTTGTCAATGGATAACTCAGAAAACAGCCGAAAATCTCGAGTTCCTAAGTCACATTCTTTTTACTGACCAGGCCAGTTTTTCTAGAAATGCCACCAAAATTTTCATAATAACCATTTATGGGCTGAGAAAAACCCATATGCAATAGCAGAAATTCATCACCAACACCAATTTTCTGTCAATGTATGGGCTGGTATTGTTGGCAATTTTCTTATTGGACCCTTTTTCTGGTCACTGGATTGGTCGGGGTGCGGCAGAACCAAACTAGCCATGGCCATCAAGGTCACCTGAGCTAAATCCATTAGACTTTTTTTATGGGGACACTTAAAAACATTAGTTTATTCTAGGCCAATTGCCAATTTTTTTTTAATGGTGTTATATGTGTTACCAAAGTTATTTGTATAGTATTGAATACTAAAATAATTAGTTTTTTTTTGACAATAAAAGCAAAGAAAAAATCCTACATTTTATTTGTTTTATATTCTTAATCACTTTTAATAAACGCATATGATGTATTTTATTTTTTGCTCAAAAACGGCTCATTGTATTACAAAAAACAGAGACGTTTTTTGTGTATTTTAAGTTGGGACATTAAAAAAAGTCGACATAATTTGAAAATGTCAGTGACGTATCATTGATTCCGTAAAAAAACCTTGGCCGACTTCTATTATCTACGCCACTGGTGAGTCCCACAAATATATTTGCAAAATATGGAATTTGAGGAGCTGTTATCATGTACCAAATTTAAATAAATTAGGTTAAGGTGTTTCTCGTAAATAAAAAAAATAAAAACCTTTTTTTGCGAATTTTAACACCCTGTATCTTGAAAATTGGTATGTCGGCTATTGATTACGATTAAAAATGATCTGTTTAAAAGGCGTAATTTTTAAAGTTGTAAACATGAAAGTTGGTGATAAGGCTTTTGATTGTCTAGAAAAATGGAAAGTTTTTAACTTCATTCCCTATGGGGTTAAAAAAAGGGATAAAAGATTGTATAAAAAAATCGTCAATTCTGGCTTATTATTTGTCAATTTTTTAAATGCTACCCGTTTAAGAAATTGTTCAAAAAATATATTATTTACTAACTCATTTACAAACGCCATTTATATGAGAAAATAATAAGCGTGTGGATTGCTCACGGAATGAAAAAGGGTTAGTTCTGGTTAGACTGCTCGGTAGTCCGCTGCTGGGAGGGTGATGTGATGTGACGCAACGGAGTGGGAGGGGAAGGCCAATATCCCGCGAGAACAGGAAAAAACAAAACAGTTAAAATCGTGTAGTCTTCGCGGGCGAAAAGATAGTAGCATTATAAAGTTGACTGTTAGAAGCTTGACTATAATTAGTTTTATTATTTAATAGTTAACCATAAGCACCTGATAAAATTAACCTAAAATTTTTAGAAAATATTTTTTCCACTTTTCTTTACTAAAACATTTTTTTATTATAATTTTAGGACTTTAATATGTGGAGACAAAAAAGCAGGGCTTACAATATTCTGGGCTGACGATGGTCTTGACACCGGACCAATCCTTTTATTAGAAGAAACCGATGTATTAGAAGATGACACTGTGGATACCTTATACAAAAGGTATATATTTTTGCATTTTTGTCAAGTCAAAGAAATATGAAAAAGCAAGTTTACTGTTCTGCATTTTGAGATTTTTCGTCGCCCACTGTTATTGTTTTGGTATTTTTTCATCTACTGTGATGTGCTGAATTCAAATATTTTATTTATTGAATTTTTAGAAAAGAAAAAAAATATATAAAATATGAGCAACTTAAAACATAAGCAATTTGGTGATTTTTTAAAGGCTTCTTTTTTTTTAAATATACTTTATTTTGTATTTAAAAAAAAAGTATATAATATTTAAGTAGATCGGTTTCACGTTTAAGGGTCCAAAAATAGTTCGCTAACAGGTTTAAGATCCATTTTTCACTGTGCCCCTTCCTTATTTACCCAATTTGTTGGTGAAATCTTTTTCCGTATTAGTCTGCAACTGCACCTAAATTGTCAGAGAATAGTTTGAAATGGGAATGAAAAAAATGCAGCTTAAGCGACATGTTGCAACCTAAGGTCTTGTAAGTTTGGATTAGTTCCTTAACTAGATGTCCCAGGTTCTTCCATTAGTTGTTACCTAGGAAGTTTCAATATGCACTTTTGAAGACAATCCACACCCCATTTTCTTTTGCAGAAACTGTAGTTTTAAAATTTAAGTCTTATGTCAACGAAAATTCATTCTTTAAACTTTTTTACTTTTAAACGCAAAATTCCATCCTAAATCAAAAAAAGCATTTTCTTTTCTTTTTAGGGCTTTAACAATAATTTTTATAAGCCTTAGTTTTATGTGCAAAGGAAGTAATTTTTTTTGCTGCTCTACTAGGTGTTCATTAAGGACGTTTTTCAAACTGGGCACAATGTTTTCATGTAGCTAATAGCCATTATTTAACGACATAATGTTAGTTTTTGAGTCCGCTCCCCCATTCGAATAAAAACAGAAATATTTCGTGTAGGTACTCGGTACTCCCTAGTCCTGTAAGTAGTGCAACAAATTTAAGATTGGCAAATATATTCCATTTAAGATCTTCGTATATTATGCTTTGAAGTAATATCTACATGTTCTCGTACGTTTCTTTCATATTTACATTATGGCCCACGGGAACAAATAGTTGCCGCCCGGTAGGCTTATAGGAAAGACCAAAATATGCCGTTGATGTTCTCTCGATTTTGTACATGTTACGCCAATTTACAGGCTAGTTTAAGAGTTACATAGGTAGAATAGGATCGAATTACCTCATTACTTTGGGGGATTTTCACAAAGAACAGTGTTATTTCCTGTTAAAATATTATGTAACAATATATCTGTGGTATAATTATAAAAAGTGATTCAAAATAAGACAAAAATGTTATATAAACAGAGCTCGAAAAAGGCCCCATTTTTAAGATACAGAGTGTAAAAGAAAAATATTTGCACTTGGGATTTTTATTTTATTTTCAAATCGGGGAGTTTTTTGATTTGAGAAAAACTGTGCATAGTTAGAACATTGTTCGAAATACACTTTCTGATGATAAACTTTTGCAACTATTATGGACCAGTCGCGTAGTTTCGGAAAATTTTATTCATTTTTTTACCATTATTTCGTCATAACTTTTTTGATATTAATATCATTAATACTTTGGTACTTGATACTTATTTTTACTTAGCTCTACATAAAAAAAGGACTCTTGAATTAATTTGATAAGCTTAACGGTTTTCCAGATATTTTAATTTTAACCTTAAATGGTCCGAAAAGGCCATATAAAAAATTAATTACAATTAAAATTTTGACAAAAAATATTAAAAAAATCAATGAAACAAAGATTAAATGCATGTATTCCAGCAAAGGGGTAAACATTTTTTTTTTGTAAAAATTACTATAATCTTTAATTTTAAATGTTAGTCTTTTCGTACCACTTATATTTAAAATTAAAATATCTCAAAAGCCATTAAGTTTATTATCTTAATTCAAGAGTACCTTTTTGTGTAGCTAAAAATAGGTATATTATCATTAATATTAATACCAAAAAAGTTATGACGAAATAATGGTAAAAAAATAATAGAACCGCCCGAAACCACGCCACTGGTTCATTATAGTAACAAAAGTGTATCATCAGAAAGTGTATTTTGGACAATGTTCTAACTAACCAAGTTTAATTCAAATTGTAAAACCCGATTCGAAAATAAAAGGAAAGTTCCAATTCTGAAAATGTGGTTTTCGCACCTTATTTTTGTCTTTTTTGGCCAAGGAATCTCCCATTTAACGATGGTATATGTTTTTTAAATCACACTGTACATCAACATACGTAGTACCCAGTTTAAAAAACAAATTTTTGAGATTACAAGATATGCCCAACCAGAGCTGTCGCAATTACTTTTAAAAAGTAATTCAATTACAATTATCAATTACTCTTCTAAGTAGTAGTAAATTACGATTACCAGTTACTAGCATGTTCGTTAAAAGTAATTCAATTATCAATTAAAACTAAAAGTAATTGAATATTTTAGCAATTAGTATATTTTAATTACCATATTTAATTTAATTCTCTTTTGGTAATTGAATTACCGTAATATAATGTAAGTACCGTTATGTCATTAAATTCCCTTTATATATTCAATCTCTCAATTACATTTGGAAACTAAATTACTCTAAAAATATTTAAATAACTACCACACCAGTAACCAGTACTTGTAATAATAAAAAACGACTATCTTTGTTTGGATAATAAAACAAAAACAAAAATAAAACCGGTGGCGGTAAGCATCAATCGAAAATACTAAATAGGCGCGGAGGCGGCGCGGCGTTCGCCGGATTCAAAGCGGCCCGCCGTGATTTAAGATGCTCTTTCTGGCTATCCAAAATTGCGGCAGTTTTTCTATAAAGAAAGGTAATTGATTTTTTTGCAGTAATTAAATTATTTATTAGGTAATTGAATTAATTTCTAAGTAATTTAATTACTCTATAAGTAATCGAATTACTTTCTAAGTAATTGGATTATTGGGGATTCGTGAAAATCCATTACCAAATACGATTACATTATCCTATTAATTGACAATCCAAATATAATTACCTTTTCCGGAAAGTAATTGAATTAAAGTAATCCAATTACTGAGAAGTAATTAAATACGATGTTTTAATTATTTTAATTGAATTACCGACAACTCTGTGCCCAACTAGGAAATATGGTCTGTTACTTTTAAAATTTTATTTAATAATACACGCACCTGTTTTCTTTATTTTAGGTTTTTATATCCAGTTGGTGTATCAGCTGTAGCACGTGCTGTAAATATGGTAGCCGATGGATCCGCTCCTAAGATAGTGCAAAGCGAAAAAGCTGCGACATACGACCCCATGTTAAATAAGGCTGAATTACAAAAGGTATAACAAAATTAATGGTTTACTGTAAATTCCTATAGTTCTTTGGCTGGACCCCTCTGAGCATGCCACCAAAAGTCCATGGTTTTTGCAACGGTATCCAGAGTGCTTTGGGTCGCTGATCAAGAAAAAAATTATTTTAGGGGCCAAAAGTGGTCCAATTTTTTTATTTGCAGTTTTTGGTTATTTTTTTTTTTTATTTCCCCTAACGAATTGTTATTTTAAGGAAAAAATAGTTTAAACAAAAATTGTTGAGAATTTAATTACAAACATTTTTCAGTCGATTATTTGATGTAGGGGAGAGTGGGGTAATATGGTACAGGCGGGTTATCTGGCGTCATTGAGGCCGTTTCAGGAACTTGTGTCAGAGGAAACAAATAATATGCAAAAATAAAAATTATACAACACGACGTGCGTCGCATTACCCCACGCGTCACATTACCCTGTCCCCTATCGTTCAGAAACATTTAGCCTGCTTCTTGTTTTTATTTTCTTATTCAAGCATATCATCGTTATTGCGATATAATCAATAAAAATAGGAAACGAGGTTAGGAAATGGCCGCGCATGAACATCTTTTAGTCGGTTACTCGACATTCAGAAAAGTCACAAAAAAATGGAAAATGGTCGTAATTAAATCTTCTACAAGTTTTGTTTAAACTATTTTTTCATAAAATAACGATTCGTTAGGGACAATTACAAAAACCCCGAAAAATGACCAAAACCAGCGAATTAAAAAAATGAACTACTTTTAGTCTCTAAAACCATTTTTTTTTTGATCAGCTACCCAAAGACTTCGGATACCATTGCAAAAATCCATGGACCTCTGGTGGCATGCTCAAAGGGGTCCAGTCAAAGCACTATATATTTCATGTCTATCTCTCTAGAATAATGCAGTTTCAGGGGGACTGTTTATACCTTGACTTATAATAAAAAACATTACTTTGTCATTGAAAATTACTTTAGTGTTTTTTTAAATATTCTTAGTTATGATTTTTGCATGTCTTCCAACCACTTACCAACGTATTTATTTTATTTGCTTGAGATATCTGCAAAACATGGTTTTTTAATGCATTAACGCCCACGAAAATCGTTGTCCACGCTATATATTTTTGAGGTCTGGTTTCAAAAAGAAGTTATGGTGCCAAGTAAGGAAGATAACCCATTATTTCGATTTTTTAAGTGCTTTTAATAGTCGATTGCTGGAATTATTTCATCTTTAATCACCCACACAGACTGCTATTTAGTTTCCGGCTTATACGCATGGATCCAAGATGCGTCACCTGTTACAATCTTATCCACATCTTCATCAATCAAGTACCGCTAATGTATTTCCTAAGCAAGTGTTTCTACCAATCGACCGGAGCATCTTTTTTAGATTTTGTTAGATTATGTTGGCTCCAACGACAAAAAAATCTTTTTTCAAGGCTATATGATCATGCAACATTTTATATATGGTGGCGAAACTAACTTCTAAGGTTATCCTAATGTGACTATATGTCACATGGCAACCTTGCATTATAATTTGTTTGCAGTACATCAATGTTTTCTTAAAACTTTCATCTATGAGCGAAAGGCGACCACGCCTTTCCTGACAAGCCACATCGAAAGTCATAATACATTATGGCACGAAAATTTTCACGAGTTGATTTCATATTTTTGCTGAGTAATTGTAAACAATACAAATCGCGCTCAAATAACAAAACGTTATAAAGAAAAGTTAAATGTCAAACTTTTTAGTGGAAACCTCAGTTGGCACTGACAATACTGTGTGGCCAAGGCTCAACATATAAGTAGTGCTATTCATATTAACATCTAATTTTATATTAACGTAAGACCACTAGGGAGCTGGTCCATTTAACTTATTTCTAACAATATTAATCGTAAAATTGGATATAGAAACATCATGAAAAGAAAAAATAATTGATATACATTATTGTTAAATTAAAATTAGTGTCTTTATACAAAAGTAATTTATTTACAATCACAGAAAATATTTCTTAATTTCTTAAGGTAGTGTTACATTGCACAAATCTTTCTCGCGAATCTGTGGCACGCATTAAATCTCACCTTGTGTAAACTTGTCTAAACTCCCGAGCAGCACGATGCACGAGAACGATATAGAGCGAGGCAACTTTCAGTAAGTTTTAGTCAGCATCAAAAGTGTTTCACTTTGCTGCCCCCCTATGCGATATAATCAATTAATAGTAGTTAATTAAACTTATTAAAACAGTAAAAAAACAACCTATTTTGTGGAATGCTAGAGACATGAATTTTAATAAAAACAAACGCAAAAACGCTTGAAGGGAGATAAGTGAATTGAAAATGGTGCGCGCATCAGATTTGCGAGGAAGATTCGCGCAATGTAATTCCGCCTTTACGAACAATTTTATTTATTCTTTGTAGATTGATTTTACAAAAACCGGCTTAGAACTTCACAACTTTATCAGAGGTATGGATTCTGTACCAGGAGCCAGCTGTCAAATAAGACTGCCAGGTAGTGAGGAATTTCAGGAAGGACTACTTTTTGGATCCAGTTTGTGGAGAAGTGGAGTACCAATAGGAACTGAAGTAAGTTAGGGGAATATTTAGTATTACCTAAACTAACAAAACATACCAAATAACACCCAATTTTACTTACAAAGTACGAGAAAAGGAAGGCTTTAAACAGTTGTTTTAATTTTTTTAGATAGAAATTCAGGGTACTACTCCAGGAATAATTCATGAAGGTGGACTGCTGCTTAGAGGATCAGATGGGCAATATGTCAATGTCAAAAGAGTTAAAGTGGCAGGTAAGAAATACCAATTATAAAGAAAATAACATTTTTGGCCGCATTTACTTTACGGCCGCATTTTCTTTACGAAGCGAAGGTGGCCTGAATGGCTAGGATAGAGTGCGTTGCTAGACAGTTTACATTAACAATCTGTCAATGTCAACTTAACAATAATAATCAGAATGAATAAAAATTAAAAGGTATTTTAGGTTTGTGCTTTCCTGTTAAAATTTTTTTTAATGATTCTGAATCAAAGAATATTATTTCCAAAAAGCTAGGAAATGACATGACAATTAATAACAAATAAAACTAATTTGTTACCTTTTTTATAGGAGTAAGTTCTGTTTATAATTTTTAGTTATGATGTTCCAATTGTGCCACAAACAATATTTAATCAATAAAAATTTGAAACTGCTTTTATATTTCTTCTTATTTCAAAAATCAAAAGAACAAATAAAATATTGTACTCACTTGATAAAACAGTCGCCTAAAAAATGATGTGTGTACCTCGGCCTAATGATCTTTTTTGGACTTATCTAAAACTTGCTTGGTCTCGGCTACGCCTTGGCCGCAAATTTTCGATTCGGCAAAATCATCACCTTTACGGCCTTTATGCACAAATAACTATTTTAATTTTTTTTTGTCACAAGTTTGTGAAGTTAATAAAGTAAAAATTCAAGTTTATTTTTAAATACAAAATCTAGTTACATGTAAAAAAATTAAGTGTAATTGCCATCTTTACATTTAAATATAATTTTAATATTTGTTTGAGTTAGAATGATTTTGTTGACCATGTTTGACGCATCATTAAAACCGTATGTATGTATAGTAGGTTGTTTAATAAGTTTTGTCGTTTGATAAGAAAAACAGGTTTTTATGGTTTGTAATACATTTTATTATTTAATATAATCTCTCTGAAGTTCAATCCATATATTCTATTCAGTAATCTCCTAACTTATGCATTCCTTTTCTGAAGAACAACTGTTGAAATTTGCTTTTACAGCTACTTATACCACATCATTTGATGAAAATTGTTTCCCACGCACGAATGGTTGTCAGAAGAAGCCAAATCTAGTGAATAGGGTAAAAGGGTGCGTTGTCTCTAAACCGGATATTTTCTTACGATTTTTTTCATTAAGCTGGTCCATAAAATTACAATAGTTATAACCTAAGTTTATTGTTTCGCCAGCTTGGAGGAAATCCATGGAAAGAAATCGTTTTGTATCCCAAAAAACTAATTCTAACACCTTCTTGACTGACGTCTCGACCCTTTGAAAACGAAGTACTGAATTTATACCTTGGGTTTTAATTTAGGATCATAATGGCAGACACAAATTTCTTCCATAGTGAGAAAATGACTATCCATAATCCATTTTATTTCTTCTAAAATGCTTCAACTGTTGCTGACAAAGTCGCATTTGAATGTGCTTTTGTTCCAGCTAATCCGGCACTCATTGTGCACACAGGTTTCCGAGACCCCATACCTTTAGCCAAAATATTGCCCACACTGCCTCACGAAAAATCCCCGGGCTTTTACTAACTTTACCAGTTAATCGTTGCTCTTTTAAAATCACATCCTCTATTTTTGCTACGATTTCTGGTGTTGATGCACTTTTTGGACGTCCTTCACGCAAATCGTTATCAAAATTTGTACGACCACGTTTCAATCCACCTTTTTATTGTTCTAATTAAAAAAATCCTAATACACTTTTAACAATCGTTCATGAATTTGTTTTGGTGACACACCTTCCAAAAATAAGAATTTTGTCACTGCACAATATTTAATTTTTCCATTGAAAAAAAATTCTGTGATTCGTCAATTTTGAACAGCTATAAACTTTTGATTAAGTGGACAAATTCACATGAAACTTTAGACTTGTTCATAAAAACGTACTACCATTTTTAGAAAAATAAAACGACAAACCTAATAACGCCATTTCTTATCGAATGGAAAAGCCTATTGAACAACTAAGTATACTAATATTAGGGGGAAATATTATTAAATAAGTTACGCATTATATTAAAAATATATTTTTTGAAAATTTTAGGCCGAATGAAAAATGCTGCAACCCTAGATCAACCAACAAAACAAATTCAAATTGAGTATACCGTCCAGGAGAAAAAGCTCATAGAGGAAGTTAGAGACATTTGGGAGGCTATTTTAAGTTTAGATATAGAGGACGACACTGACTTCTTTGCATCTGGAGCTGGATCAATGGATGTAGTAAGGTAAATACTTTAAAAAACAAAGGAACTTGCTTTATTAATTACTAACAATTCACCCGCGTGAAGTACACAATTTTGCCAGATTTGTTTCTTTCCTGTTCTTGCGGTATATTTCCCCCCCCCTCCTACTCCAAAGCATCACATCTCATCACGCTCCTGTCTTCCGCCACTCACTCTGCGGCGTAACGCGCGTCGGGCGATTAAGCAATTTCTATTTTATCGTATTTTACTTGTATTGATTATTATTATTTTCTAATATAAATGGCGTTTGTAAATAAGTTAGTACTAACTTCTCATACAAACGTCCAACCCCCTTTTAACCCCTCAGGAGATGAAGTTTCAAAAACATTTCCAATTTTCAGGGTAATCAGATGCCTAATTACCAACTTCCATATTAACAACTTTCCCAATGACAATTTTTTTATACAAATTTTTATTTCCAATGCAAATAATTTATTTTTTTAACAGATAATTTTTAATCGTAATAAATTGCCTACATACCAATTTTCATACTTTAAAGCCAAAAATGATGAAGGTTTATACAAACTTTTATCCCTCACTTTAACCATTTAGGAGCGGAATTTCTAAAAATTATTTCTTAACTGACGTCTTCTATTTTTCTGGGTAATCAGAAACCTAATTACCAAGTCCCATAGTTACTTCAAAAATGTCGATTTTTCCATACTAACTTTTATCCCCATTTTAATCCCCCAAGGAATATATTCCAAAAATTTTAAAACAAATTATTTTTAATCATAATTATTTAATAGCCTACATACCAATTTTCATACTTCTAAGTCCAGAAATGACGAGGTTCTATACCAACTTTCTTCACTCATTCTACCCTTCTCAGTTGACGTCTCCATAGAAGCCTAATTACCAACTCCCATATTTACAACTTCAAAAATACGATTTTTTTATGCAAGCTTTCATCCCTATTTCAACTCCCCAAGGGTTGTAATTTAGTTGGCGTTCAAAAGAAGATTTAATACGCTTTCCTATGTCCATTTAAACTGTTAGGATTATATATATATATATATATATATATATATATATATATATATATATATATATATATATATATATATATATATATATATATATATATATATATATATATATATATTTATTTATTATATTTATTTATTTATTTATTTCTTTATATGTTGTTATGGATGTTATAGATAAAAATAGTAGGGGACGAGCGGCAAGAAGGATAATGTCAATTTGAAAATTAAATAACAAATATATATCTCAATCATATCTATTCATAACTTTGGTTAATAATACGGGAAATTAAAGTTAGTAATGAAAGTTAAATAATAATAAAAATAAAGAATTTCTTAAACAAAAATTAGAAATTTTTAAAAAGTCAACATTATCCGTTTTGCCCACTCGGAGCGGGCAAAACGAATACTCAGGTCGAACAAAACGAATTAGGATTAAAACACACAATCAAAACAATCGTCGCAAAAATATGAACCGCGTCCCGAATATAAAGAACAGGCTTCATGTGCAGGTCAACATATTTTTTTGCATACGGTACACAGGTAAAACGTCATCGAATTTTTCGAGTTTTCTTTCGTGCGGCGTTGTCTTTTGTTACCAGAAGGACCAGGATCGTCGAATGAAACTTTCCTTTTTGCCGCTGCAGCATCTTAATATAAACCAATTAAACCTTAGTTACTAAGCAGAAAGTATCCGTTTTGCCCGGTTCCGTTTGGCCCATCGGGTAGTATTTTAACATAACCCCAGATAAAACCAGGTTTATGTGGGACATAACCTTAACCAAGATAAAAACAAAAAATGACTTAATTATTTCATATCTATTAATTTATTAAAAAAGTATAATCTACATCTGTCTCAACAACCTTAAAATAATCACTGTGGAAATTTTTTTCCAAATTTTGCTATACCGGCGCCTTCACAGTGGCGGTAAGGGCAGTTATGTAATGGATCGAGATATGGCAGTTTAGTATGTTTCTATCGACTGACCATCGATCAAAAACGATTGTTCGTTTTAGCCGCACTCTCCATCTTGCCCGTCTGTCCCCTATATGTACCGGGTGACATCGAAATCGCTACCAAGCCTTTTATTTTTCTTAATAAAAATATATTGCTTTCAAATTTTAGATTGATATACTCATATTATATTATTAGATGCCGATTTTGGTATAATGACATTTGCCTATCACTTTTGATTTAAACATAAGTGTGATTTAAATTCTATAATATATTTCTGACATAAAACCCATTTTATATTCTATATCCATCATTGTTGGTTTTCAATAAAACGGCGAATAAAAAAGTCCAAACCATTACACATTATGCAGTTCTATAAGAAAACAAATGAAAATCTTAAGAATTTAATATGTTTAATTCAACTTTTCTTGGATGCTTTTTCTGCGGAGGTCATAATAAGAATACTTCCGACTTTACCCAAAATGCTGCGAAAATTGACTTTCCTTATAATATCACTTCAAAAATTTTAATGGCACGCTGTATATTCAACATTAGATTTAAATTAGGCATATTTCTCTGAACGTTTTTGTTTATTAAAATCTTTAGCTAAATCCAATAATTTGATAGCGATGGACCCTTTTGTTTTCCCATATAACTGCGTGTGGTCGTTTGGACATTTTCTTGAAAATTAACAAAGGTAGGCTAGGATAAAATACAAGTCTTATATTAGAAATGGCTTGTAAAATTTAAGTCTTTAAAAATACACAGAATGTTCTTATATAAAATTCACGCTACTTATGTGTAAACCGGTGAGTGGCACAATAAATCAGTCTAAAATTTTGAAGCGTTATGTTTTCATGTCGACCAGTCGATCGCGACTATTAGTCCAGTCTATCGTGGCAAGGTAAAAAATATAAATACCTAAAACAGACTGTATGCTGTTTTATTTAAGATTTCAAGAAGTATGTAATTGGTAGATCGCACAGGCTGTCGTCAGTGAACAGTAGATCTAGATCTTGATATACTGATTTTTTTTTGGTTGTTTTTTTTAGGCTTGTGGAAGAAGTAAAAGATGTATTTAAGACTGAGTTAGAAAATGAAGATGTGTTTTTAGCACCAACTTTCTCTGAGTTTGTATTAAATGTAGTTCTTAAGAGTAGAGGAGCTGGAGGAAATATGAAAATAGAATATAGGTAAATAGAATAGAATAGAATAGCTTTTATTATCAGTTTGGTACTTTGTAGTACATAGGTTCGTCACACATAAATTTACATATTTAAATAAATAAATAATGATTGCTGTATAGTACATAATAAGATACAAAGTCAACTTCATAAAGAAATTAATACATACACACATAACACAAAATATGCAAAGTTAAGTCTAATAAGTAAAATAAATATAAAAACATATAATTACAGCTAGATACCACATAAAATTGCTGTACACTGTATAAGCAATATAAAATGGAATTTAGTCGCTTACAGTATAAACACAAAATCCACGACATAGTTAAGTAACATAATCTTAAGTTTTTTATAAATATTAATATATTAATTATTTGTTTATATTATTGTATATATATATATTATATATATATATATATATATATATATATATATATATATATATATATATATATATATATATATATATATATATATATATATGTCAAAATTAAATAACATTAGATATCAATTTTAAGTATACCAGGTTTATCAAAAATATGAATTTTACTCAAGAGTAAAGTACCTTTATTTTAACAATACAGAAATATTTTATAAAGTAAAGTTATTTTGAATTAAAAGTTATTTTTAAATATGCAATTACAGCTATTTAGCATAAAATTTAGGATTAGTGATTATTTACTAATAATTCCGTACTAATTGTTCTGGCTTGATACAATTTAACGTAATCTAGGATGCACTGACATGAAATATTTGACATTGTGTGTCAAAGTAAGTTCGAATGTGTAAAATTACAGTTAAAATACAAATTTACCAAATCGTGAAGAAAAAACAGAAAAATTATTACAAAATAATAATCACCAATCCTAAATTTTCATGCTAAATAGCTGTAATTGCATATTTGAATATAAATTTTAATTCAAAATAACCTTGCTTCATAAAATTTTTGTGTATTGTAAAAAATAAAGGTACTTTACTCTTGAGTAAAATTCATATTTTTGACAAACCTCGTATACGGCTTAAAAAAATTGATGAATTTTTTAAAAAATTTTAATGGTAATTCTTTATTAAACAAAATGTAATATGTACTGATGTTTTTTTGCTTCTAGGCCTATTGAACTAGAAATAAACAAACGACAGATCAAGTTTCCTTGCCAAATGTTCATTAACGGTGAATTCATTGATGCCGAAGGAGGGAGAACGTTACCAACAATCAACCCGGCGAACGAAGAGAAAATCTGTGACGTACAGTGCGCCTCTGTTAAGGACGTTGACAAGGCTGTCTTGGCAGCGAAAAAGGCATTTGAAGAGGGAGAATGGAGTAAAATTAGTGCTAGAGAGAGAGGACAATTGCTATTTAGGTAGGCGTCTTATATTTAAACTAAAGTTTTAAAGTAGAAAGCTGGTAGAGTATGTATTTAAGGCTTTAACTTGTACAATAGGTCTTTTATAATATCTAAACATAAAAATACAGACCTTGCTGAAGGGTAGCGATGCTAAAACGACCACTAAATTTTTAAAATCGATTTTTTTGCAAAGTATATTTTTGAGGCATCCTGGGATTTTGCAATTTTTAAATTTATTTTATTTAATCGAATCTAAAGGTTTGCCCGATCTTAGCAAAATTATTTTTCCAAAAAAAAATGAAAAAATATTTTTAGGCACTTTAAGATAGAGCGATATTTATATACAAAAGGGACTATTGTCAAAGAGACAGATCATTTCACTAGGGACATTCTACCTGCCAGGTGATCAAGAACTTAAAACATAAATGCGAGTGGGTATGGGTAAGTTGAAGTGCAAGAGAGATCTAATATGTGCCGCTGAAAAACATTGAGGTTTAAGCTGAAGTAAAAATTATTACAAAATTAATCAAATCAGTCAAAAGATGATACATAAACAAATTTTTAATTTATTGACTTAATATTAAGTCAGGGCCGATCCTGGAGTGGGTGCAAACGGTGCGGCCGCACGGGGCGGCCGAATTTAAAATAAAGGAATACATTTTTTTTTTCAAAACAAAAAAAACAGAACTTTTAAATGAAAGTTTAGCCTTCGGGACCATTGTAACACATTTGCAAACACCTCAGGACATTTTAACGTAGATAATTAAAAACAAACTATGTTTCTGTTTTCCTAATTTAACAATAGCCTATCTAAAGTCAAACTTAAAATTATTTAAGATCTACAATGTCCCATGCAAGAAAGACTGACAAATCTTGCATTAATATCTCTAGAACAAAACATTCGCAATTATTTAGATTTTGTCAACCGTAATTAATGAATTTGCATTAAAAAAAGCAGACGAGTATTATTATAGAAGAACTTTTTTGTGTTTTGTTTTGGTAAGATTTTATTTTCGTTTAACATTTATCTATGTAAAGTATGTTAATATTGCAATTAAAAGTATGTACATCATTGTTATTTTGGTTAAGTAACATTTGTTTAGAATTTCCTCTTCCTCTTGGTATATTTAAAAAATGTATGCTTATAATAAAATCATATAAAAGTGTTGTTTTTGAAAAATTGTTCATTTTTTTCTTCTCTACCAACAAAAAATACGTAATTAGATAAAGGTAAGTACTTATTTTTAAGGAGTCTATGTTGTTTACAACTTAAAAAAGTTAAAAATACAAAGATTAATATTACTAAAAAAATTGTCAAGAAAGGGCGGATTTTTTCTATTTCGCACGGGGCGGCCAAAGTCACAGGATCGGCCCTGTATTAAGTACAAAAAGATAAATACTTACTTTAACCTTTTTTTATTTATAAGTAAATAGATGATTTAAACATTTTAAGTAGATATCTACTTTAAAATACTCAGTAAAGACCTCATGGGTGTTGTGAGTGACGAGTTTGGCGGGAGCAGGACTGGATTTAACCTTGGCGCCGACCCTGGGCACTGAAGAAAATGCTGCCCTATCACCGAAATTTTACATAAAATTATAGTTTTGATACACAATTTTTACAGTGAAACTTCCTTATAGACCAATGGAAGAAATTTTATAGCAATGTTAAAAAAAAATCGTCCCACTTTTCCTGTTACGCTCGACCGACACGACTGCCGTAGGCGAGTGGGGGTGAGCACAATTGATGTCGCTGTGAATGTGTTAATTTCTTAAACTCGTATCTTAATTTAAGCCTACTAAATTGCCTTACTGTAGGCATTTAAATCAAAAAGGGCTTTACCAAACTTAAATTTTCTATACTATTCGAAACAATTGAGAAATTCCAAAAATATATTTTTTCAAAGTATTTTTATTATAATAACTTTAAAGGTTCTCGCCCATTAGGGCGACGCGGTGCGACGCGATTAAATGCATCAGGGATACTTTACATGTAATTAAACTGAAGCCCGCCCATCTAGGCGATGCGACGCGACAGCTCAGACAAGTCGGTAGAGCAAGCAAGCGACAATGTCGCGTCGTGTCGCATCGCGTCGCTCTAGTGGGCGAGAACCTTTAAACGGCTGTACCGACCGATCCAAAAAACTAATCAGCTCTTAACCTCACAAAAACGCGTCGATCGCCAAAAATGTTAAAATTGGTTGATTCGTTGAAGAGATATCCTTGTTAGGGTGATTCTTAAGTTGACGCTTTTTTAACAGCATATAAAACTCATTAAAATAAACAACTTTTTAAAATAACTTTTTCCAAAATACTAAAAAATAAGGAACTTACATTCATTTAGTGTGTTGAATACGGACCTGTCTTAAGTAAGTTGTCACCACCCAAGAAATCTTCGGGCTGTAGTGCTTGGACACGTTGAACGTGATTTTCCCGCAATGTTGTCCACATTTTTTTTTAACTTAAACCGAACTGACTTGCAATCACCCGAGTACTTAGGTCCAAAATCAGCCCGCAAGGGAAACCGTCGGGCGTACAATCTCGAAGCAACGTTTGCAAATTAACGACACTCTCCATAAATGAGGAACATATCCACTGTTTTTGGATTGTGCCATTTTCGCGATTTAACAATGATTTAAAATCAAAATTAATCCTCGCCTCGTCCGGTTAAAGCAATACGACTGACTCAAACTGCTGGATTAACACAATAAAAACAAGCGTAAATAAGAAAGAAACTATATTTTTATGCACAGGCCCGCACTAGACACACTTCAAATACATTTATTTAGCTTTGTTATTTTTGGGTTTAAAAAAAATGTTATTTAAAAAAGTTGCTTATTTTAACGAGTTTTATACACTGTTAAGAAAAGGCTTAACTTAGGAATCACCCTGTATGCATAGAAGTGACAACGAAAATTATAGAAATCTGAGTCAAGCGTCAATGGATTTGTAATAATGTTAAATATGAGGGTAAATATATGCTGAAATTAAGAAGACATATGATAGATTGACACGTAGTTTCACACCCCATATGCTAAACGCGCACTTTGCGCAAGACTCAACTGTATATTCAGACCTATGAATTTTAAATTTGTTAATTTATAAAATTTGATACACTAGAACTTTTTTGTTGATAAAATTGCAACGTGTATAATAATTCTAAACGTAATCCCAATAATAAAAGAAGTTATTTTATTTATCATAATATAAAGATGATTTCAACATAAATGCACTTTTTAAGGCAACTTTGCCGCCCTGGGCATTAGCTCCGAGTGCCCCTAATGTAAATCCGCTACTGTTCGGGAGCCAATCGCATTGCTGGATTTTTATATTTCGATTTCTTTTATATTAAATTTTAAAATGGTAAAATTTTAGGATGCCACAAAAGTATTTTTTGCAAAGAAAAATAAATTTGAATTAAAAATTTCAGGGGTTGGTTTAGCCCCGCTACCCTTTATCCAGGTCTGCCTTTTTGTGTTTAGATATTATAAAAGAAGTTTTCATATTGCCATAATTAGTCTTGAAATTTACTATATAATAATAGTCATCAATTATTTAGTAGTAAATAATAATCCCACCAAAAACACTTATCGTAAATAAGGACAAAGTTCTTATCCAAAACTTTCGACCTCTTAAAGAACTAAGATCTAAAATTAGACCAAGTTCTTTTTGACTTCGCAAGTTTTTAGTGATCTGTCTGTATTATTGAATGTTCTTATTTTAGTAGAACAGACAGTTTTTTTATGAATAGAGACAGATCATTAAAAAAACTTTCCAAATTAAAAAAGCACCCGGTCTACTTTCAGATCTCAGTACTTCAAGAGACCGAGATTTCGTATTCAATTACTTCTCAGTAATTGGATTACTTTAATTTAATTACTTTCCGGAAAAGGTAATTGTATTTGGATTATTACTTAATAGGATAATGTAATCGTAATTGGTAATTGATTTTCACGAATCTCAAGTAATTCAATTACTTAGAAAGCAATTTGATTACTTATAAAGTAATTGAATTACTTTAAAATTAATTCAATTGCCTAATAAATAATTGAATTACTACGAAATGTTAAATTACCTTTCTTTATGGAATAACTGCCGGGATTTTGGCCGGCCAAAAAGAGCATCTTGAAACAGGGCGGGTCGCTTTGAATCCGGCGAACGCCACCTCCGCGCTGAATAACAGTCATCATTGTAAAGTTGTTCAATAATATACTATTGTTGGTTTTTAGCAATCATTTAAAGTGAATTTAAACATTTGAATTTTTTATACAGACTGGCAGACCTCATGCAAGAACATAAAGAGGAACTGGCGATAATTGAGAGCATCGACTCAGGAGCCGTTTACACCCTTGCCCTGAAGACGCACGTCGGCATGAGTATCGAAACATGGCGGTACTTTGCAGGTTGGGCGGATAAAATTACCGGATCTACTATTCCGGTGTCGCATGCAAGGCCCAATAGGAATTTGAGTTTTACAAAAAAGGAACCAATTGGGTGAGTCAATAATTTGTAATAATGATTGTTCATTATTTTTAAAGATAGGTCTCAACTGTATCAATCTAAAAAAAAATATGTTAAGGGTATTAAAAGCATTATATTTTGAACCTTGGCAACACTCAGTGTTGTCAGGTGCCATTTGATGTTTTCACTGAAAAGTTTGACATTTTTTACCTTATTTAAACCGTTTTGTTATTTCAATGCGATTTAGGTTGTTTACAGTTACTTGAAAATTGTGTCTCGACAAAAAATAAAATTCACTCGTGAAAATGAGTTATTACAACTTTTAAATTAAGGCAGTGGTGCATCGATCAACTTGCTTCCACTCCTACCTGTAAATGCCCATTGTTGAGAAACGCTAATATAACAAATTTTATCGTGGTCGCTGTTCACTTACCCACGAAAGGCCTGAAGAATGTCCAAAATCAGTTGTTGGGTCAGAAAATATTAAAGCTGTGCAAAAACTAATAATGTAAGATTGTCATGTAAAATTCTATAAGAGTAAGGTAACCTTAGGCACTAGTTCCATCTGCACAAATAAAATATTGCTTGCTCATTTAGCCGTAAAGAAGGTTTATTTTTAAGGGGATCCCACATAATCTGTCAAAATCTCAAAAAGATTCTTGTGTCGATTGGTGCAAACAAACGTTTAAGAAATACAATGGCGGTGCTTCAAGAGACGTGTTTAAGATTGTAAAAGGTAACGAATCATGGTTTTGTGCGTACAGGCCGGAAACTAAACAATAGTCGACTGTATGGTTGTTTTAAGAAGAACCAAATCCAATGAAAGTGGTTCGCACTCAAACACTCGAAACAAATGGTCGCATGCTTTGTTATATGGCTATGGTGCCTTCGAGCACTTAAAAACAGGAATTATTGGATCATCCGCCATACAATACTGATTTGGCACCAAATGACCTCTATTTGTTTTCGAACAACAAGAATAAATTCGTCGTCAGAAAAAGCCGTTGATGCATTTAAAAATTATGTTGCGAAAATGGAAAAAAATGCTTTGATAAAGTGGTTCGGACATTTTCAAAAGTTTAAAGATCATAAAGGAGAATATTTCAAAAATGATTACTTAAGTAATTTTTAATGACAAATTATGGTTCTTATATTAATAAACCAAAAATAGTAATAGTGTCGAATTTATTAAACAAAGTTAATATACGTATTTCGGACTAAGCACCAATGACAGCTAGTAGTACAAAGACAAATTGATATATATTTAAAAATATAGTTGTTTGGCAGGTAGTATTTATTTTTAATGTGTATTTAACTTCTTTTTATAGGGTTTGCGCTTTGGTTACCCCTTGGAACTACCCCCTTATGATGTTATCATGGAAAATGGCGGCCTGCTTGGCAGCTGGGAACACTGTAGTCATCAAACCAGCACAAGTTTCACCTCTTACCGCCCTTAAGTTCGCAGAATTATCTGTTAAAGCTGGAATTCCACCAGGCGTAATAAATGTTGTTCCAGGAAAAGGTGTGTTAAGACCCATTTTAGGCATTTTTACACTTTTCAGATTCGAATTTCTTTGATTATAACGAAAAGCCAGCATTAGCGCAATTATGCTTTCGTCGCCTTCATGCCCCAGCGCTCTAAGTTTTTATATGGCTGGAGATATTTACCACTTTAAACGTTGTGTTTTTAAAAAACTAAAAGTAATAAAAAAAACACCTTTCATTTAATCTACATCATACTATACAGAGCTGCCGCAATTATTTTTAATAAATAATTTAATTACAATTACCAATATCAATTACTAGCATGTTTGTTAAAAGTAATTCAATTACCGATTAAAACTAAAAGTAATTAAATATTTTAGTAATTACTCTATTTAAATTACCACATATATTAAACACGATACACTAAACAAATAAAATATTTATACTAATATGGATCATAGGCGAATCTCACAGTATTTAAACTGCCTTCTCGACAAGTTCAACATTAAATGACTCTAAAATAAAAAATCCTTTTTATCCTACCTTAAACATCAACAGATTTTTCCAAAAAAAAGTATAAAACCGGTAGGTATCAATCAAAAATACTAAATCGGCGTGGAGGCGGCGTTCGCCGGATTCAAAGCGACCCGCCGTGTTTTAAGATGCTCTTTCTGGCTGACCAAAATTCCGGTAGTTTTTCCACAAAAAAAAGGTAATTGAATTTTTCGTAGTAATTCAATTATGAATTTGACAATTGAATTAATTTCTAAGTAATTCAATTAATTTAAAAGTAATCGCATTACTTGGGATTCGTGAAAATCAATAACTAACTACCATTTCATTAACCTATTAATTGATAATCCAAATACAATTACTGAGAGGTAATTGAATACCATTATTTTAATTCAATTACCGAGAGCTCTGATACTATATGACTACACATTTTTTTAAAGTGTGTTTAGCTGCGTTCTTTTTTATTAATTTTATATTTTTTATTTCTGCAGGTTCTGAGGCTGGAAACGCATTAGCCCACCATCCCCTAGTGAGGAAGTTGGGTTTCACTGGCAGTACCGAGGTAGGACAAGTTATTATGACAAGTTGCGCAGAATCAAATTTAAAAAAAGTTTCCTTGGAGTTGGGAGGAAAATCGCCACTGGTGATATTTAGTGACTGTGATTTGGATAAAGCTGTAAGATTGGTACGTTGTATTTTTTACTTACCTTTATAATGGTTACTTTGATGTTTCTACAACTTATTTAATGCTGTTGTGAAAAAAGAAACGTAGGACCTTATATGAAGTGTCTGAAATTCTAGTCTGTATAGCGCTTTTATTTTACTGCTTTCCAAATTTAAAAAAATGTCAGTAACTTTATGAAACACGATGATTTAGCTATTTATGTGAGATGATAAGATATATTTCGAATATGTACCATTTGTAAGGTATGGTAGACGGTAAAATAAAGCATAAAAACAACCAATAATAAATATTATTTTATTTATAAAAACTCATATTTAAAACAAAACGCCAAAAAATATTTATTATATAAATTGTTCATAATAATATTACGTCTTTTTATATAAATATATGTAATTTCAATGATGTCAAGTCTAGGGTAGTGAGAGAAACATTTAGTGCATACTGTCAACTTTATATAAATATAGGTAATTCAATAACGACAAGTCTAGGGTGGTAATAGGAACATTTACAGCATACTTTTAACTACATATAAATACAAGTAATTCGATAATGTCAAGTCTAGGGTAGTGATAGGAACATTTAGGGCATACTTTTAACTACATATAAATACAAGTAATTCGATAATGTTAAGTCTAGGCAGTGATAGAAACATTTAGTGCATACTGTGAACTTTATATAAATACAAGTAATTCGATAACGACAAGTATAGGGTAGTGATAGGAACATTTAGGGCATACTTTCAACTACATATAAATACCAGTTATTCGGTAATGTTAAGTCTAGATTAGTGATAGAAAAATTAAGGGCATACTATCAACTTTATTTAAATACAAGTAATTTAATACTTTCCACTACATATAAATAGCCACAATAGACCGATGGGTCGCGGTGGAAGCGTGTTATACCCACTCACTTTAAACCTACTACATATAAATATAAGTAATTTGATAATGTTAACTGTAGGGTAGTGATATTAATATTTATTGCACACTGTCAACTTTATATAAATACAAGTAATTCAATAACGACAAGTCTAGGGTAGTGATAGGAACATTTAGGGCATAATTTCAACTATATATAAATACAAGTAATTCGATAATGTCAAGTCTAGAGTGTCTTATAGGAACATTTAGGGCATACTTCCTACTACATATAAATACAAGTAATTCGATAATGTCAACTTTAGAGTAGTGATAGAAATCTTAAGTGCATACTGTCAACTTTATATAAATAGAAGTAATTTGATAACGTCAAGTCTAGGGTAGTGATAGGAACATTTAGTGCATACTGCCAAGTTCATATAAATACAAATGATTCGACAAGGCCAAGCCAAGTCTGGTGATAGAAAAATTAAGCGCATACTTCAACAGGGCCGATCCTGTGACTTTGACCGCCCCGTGCGAAATAGAAAATAGCCGCCCTTTCTCGTCAATTGCTTTTAGTGACATTAATTTTAGTATTTTTTAACTTTTTTTAAGAAGTTGTAAAAAATATATACTCCTTAAAAATCAGTACTGTTCTTTGTTCTCTCTCTTTATCTTATCTATAATTTTTTAAATATATAAAGAGGAAGAGGACATATTAAACAAATGGTACTTAACTAAAATTTAAATGATGTACATACTTTTAATTACAATATAAACCTACTTTACATGGATAAATGTCAAATAAAAATTAAATCTTACCTAAACGAAACACAAAAAAGTACATTTTCTTGTTCTAAAATAATACTCCTTTGTTTTTTTTAATGCAAATTCATCTATTACGGTTGACAAATCTAAATTATTGCAAATATTTTGTTCTATAGATATTAATGCAAAATTTGTTAGTCTTTCTTGGGACATTGTAGATCTCGAATTATTTTTTATAAGTTTGCGCTTACTGAAACTTCTCTCTTTTGATGCAACAGTTACTGGTAAAGTAACAAATATTCCAATGACTATTGTTTAATTCGGAAATTCTGAGGTGTTTGCATATTTGTTACCATGGTCCTAAAGTCTAAAATTTCATTAAAAAGTTCATCACCGTTAATATCTCGTTGCAAAATATTTTCATCGTGTATAAATAAATCGAGGTCAAGACATGATTTTTTTAACATTCTCTGATCTAGTTTATTGAAATTGTACAAAAATCTGAACAATTTCTCAAATCCTTCTAGTAATGTAAATCTTTTTTCCACCGATTTTTTGTAGTGTCTAATAATATGAAATAAAAATTAATTTTGTAATTTTCTTTCGAATCTAAAATAGGTTCACCTTTTGCCTCATAGACAAAATGTCTAGGAACTTTCCTCTCTCGAATACCTGAAAATTCAGGTTCTATGTTAATACTTTCGGCCACACTTTCAGCCTCTTTAAGAAATAAATGAAAATGATCATCATTTCTCAATTCGCCGAGATAGGTCAATAAATTTTTTAGAGCTTAAATTAGGATTTTGTGCCAATTTGCTAACAATGTTAATTTTTGTAAGAAGATCATGCCAAATCATCTAGATTTTTTTAGGAAAGCTAAACAATTTAATTTGTGGAAATAATATTTGAAATCAAAGACACCACCGCGCTGTTTGGCCCCGCCGCGCCGGTCTCCCTAAAGTTTTAACCTCTTTAAAATAAAAAGCCGGCAATCGATAATAATAACGAAAAATGTTCTTTTTTTTGTTTAAAAAAAATGTATTTTTGTATTTTAAATTTGGCGGCCCCAAAATCCGGCCACCTTGTGGGGCCGCACCGTTCGCACCCCCGCCAGGATCGGCCCTGAGTTCCAACTATATATAAATAAAAGTAATTCAATAACGACAAGTCTAGGGTAGCAATAGGAACATTTAGGGCACACTTCCAACTATATATAAATACAAGTAATTCGATAATGTCAAGTCTAGGGGAGTGATAGAAACTTTTAGTGCATACTGTCAACTTTATATAAATACAAGTAATTCGATAACGTCAAGTCTAGTGTAGTTATAGGAACATTAGGTGCATTCTCCCAACTGCATATAAATGCAAGTAGTTCGATAACGTCAAGTTCAGGGTAGTGCTAAAACCTAAGTCAGGCAGAAATATTGAACCTTTTTTTCGAAATCGTCCAAAAATGTAAAGATTTACAAAAACCTTGAAATGCAATTTTCAATTGGCTTTTTTTTTAAATAAGTTCCCGGTACCCTAACTACATAAGCCTCACACTCTTCAATAGTTATTATTTATTTTAAATTAACAGCTGTAGTGTTAGTATAATCTTCTAGAATGGTCTGTTTTTTTAGGGTATGCAGTCTGTATTTTTCAACAAAGGGGAAAATTGCATAGCCGCGGGTAGACTCTTTGTCGAAGACTCAATCCACGACGAATTTATAAGGAGGGTAGTTTCGGAAACAAAGAAAATCGCAATTGGTGATCCCCTGAACAAATCAACATCCCATGGGCCTCAAAATCATTTAGCACATTTAAATAAATTACTGGAATATGTAGAAATAGGTAAGATACAGGGTGTTCCTTAATAATATGCGAATATTTAACGACCCAGAAATGTTCCGTTACGAAAATACAGAGTGTTAAAATTTTATAAATGAAAATAAATTAATATTTCCAGGACCGCTTAAGATATTTCAGTGATATTTAGTATGTAGTAACATTAAATAAAGGTGCATCTTTTTTGAAATATATATAACTTTTAGCTTTAACAATAGCATGTGTGCAAGCACGAATTTTGAAATTTTTAAAGACAAAAATGGTACGCCTATGTCTTTTTCCCAAATAAATATGTGAGTTTAAAAAGTAGGTGTTTTCTTAACATTTATTCTGCAATGTGCCGCTCTTAAGAAAAAAAAATCATATAATAAATTAGTGGTTTAAAAATAGATATTTGGAATGTCATTTTTTTTCTTTTCAGGTATTAAGGAAGGTGCGAAACTAGTACATGGAGGAAAAAGAGTCAACAGGCCGGGTTACTTTTTCGAACCAACCATATTTAGTAACGTGGAGGACCACATGTACATCGCTAAAGAAGAATCGTTTGGACCAATCATGATTATCAGTAGGTTTAATAACGGGTAAGTAAAATATTTCTAAAATGTCGTTGCTCTCATAATAAATTTAAAAAAAAAACAGAACCTATTACAAAGTTCCTTTAAGTTCTATATAGAGTATCCCGCCATTAGACCAAAATAATATATTTCTATCTTAGTTTCGGTTAATATGTATGTTCAACCGTTATCAAGTGAATACCATGATTTAGTTCCTACAGCTACGCTCTGTATGCAAGTTTCTAACTTGGAATAAATTCAATAAATCAAAAATAATTTATTTTTTGGAAAAATGCTCGATCCTGTTAATTAGTATTTTCAGTCGCGCTCTTTTCTGTGAAAGATATTTATACAGTGGTTCCCAAATTTGCGAACTAATTGGGACAGAATCCTGTTCGGATTAACGAAAATATTTGTGTAAAATATTAAAAACTGTTGGTTGACATTTTGTTGTCAGATTTTGAAGACACTAAAATAGTTTTTATGGAAAAAATTGAATACTTTTGAATTGGGTTTAAAATTCCACGGTTGTAGATAAAATAGTGTATATGTCGCACCCACACAAGTGTAACCAGATAGTGTAATAATATTTTATTACACTATCTGAACAAATTTTATGTCTTGCTTATAAAATGGATATATAATTTTTCGACTTAGAAAGCAAGACTATAATACACCATCTGGACACAAACATTATCCAGTTCCTGTACTGTATATTTGGCATTTGTCCACTTAGTGAAACAATCAGTCGTTGGTGTTTTGAATGGCATGAACATTATATTGAACTACTAAAGCAAAAATGTTGGGTCATTGCATTGTATTACAGTAAATAGATAAATGCCAAATATACAGTACAGAAACTGGTTGATTTTTGTGTCCAGATGCCGATAATACCTGTCTTGTTTCACCAATGGAAAATGGTATATCTATTTCATGAACTGGACAAAAATATTGTCAGGTGTAAATAAAATATTAATAACTATCTGGTTTATTCAGGAACTGACATTCATTCATAAATGGACAATTACGCCATGTATATGCGACATATATATTATATATATATAATATATATATATTATATATTATATATATATATAATATATAATATATATATATTTTATTATATATATCATATCTTGCGGTAATGGTTTTTATCGCCCTTAAGTGAAGACTTTATTTGCGTGCGCTAAAAACTTAGTTACCGCATTTATATAGTATAATATAGCAGCCATATACCAAATCAATAAAAACTTTTTAACTCTTAATCATATGTCACAAACGTCAAAATTACATTTATCCTGTTACGATTGTTGAGGATGCCGATATTTATGAGTTAAGTTATTTACGATATAAGTGTTAGAAGTACAATTTTAAGGCACGAATGTGAAAGTTTGCAGAATGAGCGAAGCGAGTTCGGCAACTCTCAGGAGTGCCTTAAAACGTACTTTTAACACAAATATTATACAATATTTTTTTTGCAAACGTAATAATGCATTTAAAAATTTAATTATTTAAAAACTGAAAGATATAGTTTTACATAGCAAGGCATCTAGATAGTGTTAAAAATTGAATTTTTAACATGTTTGTAGAAAAAATATTTTAATAGACCTTTTTTTGTTCGCAATGACGTTAACGAAATTCCAAAATTTGGACATGCGGGATGGATTCGCGAGGGTCGACAACTCCTTACCACAAATTTTCAGCATGTATAGAAAAAACATTGTCAATGTAAATAAATTATAGTTTATTTTTTAAGTAAAATTTTTGTTATTATTAAACATCTCGCAAACGACACAAAAGATAATTTTATAATTGAGCACTTATGAATTAATTGATTTGCGTTTTAAAAATACTCGTAAAATAACTTTGGTTTCAATTTAAAAAAATCATCGATGACGTCAAATCTCTTTGGGACACATTCAAGGAAGTTTGAAGGTTTACCAAACTTTCTTGGACATATTGTATAAATATTTCTTTCATAGAAAAGAACGCCAACTAGCAAAAGTAATTAACGGGTCCGAGCATTAATCCAAAAAACGAACTTATTTTTGATTTATTAAATTTATTAAGTTAAAGACTGGCCCTGTATAATGAACCATTTATTTGCACCAATTAAAGATTATTAATAAATATTTTTAATTTTTTATAGAGATCTCGATGGCGTTATCAAACGAGCCAACGCCACAGAATTCGGCCTAGCATCCGGCGTCTTCACCAAAGACATCTCAAAAGCACTAAAATTCGCAGAAAAAATCGAGGCCGGAACCGTGTTCGTCAACACTTACAATAAAACAGACGTGGCGGCACCTTTCGGAGGTTTTAAGCAAAGTGGATTCGGAAAAGATCTGGGAGCGGAAGCCCTAAACGAATATTTGAAAACAAAGTGTGTTACCGTTGAATATTAGGAATAACGACATTTTTTTTCCTTTTCTTATAGTCCTTGGTGGTTCTAGAAATAGGCAAGTTTCACACAATTAAGGATTCAGTCTAATAGGTTTTAGTAAAATATTATGTACATAATAAAAAAAAATCGAATCTCGTCATTGAGTTTCCGTGACTGTTAACGCATTGAAGCGCGTTTAAATAGATTTTTAATTTTTAGGTTTTGATTATTTTTTATAGCAAAACGACGTTATTTCTCGAAACAAAGTATACAGAATATTTTTTGGTGGTATTAGAAACATTTTAGTACAATTTAGAAAAAATATGAAACTTGCCAATTGTTATGATCACTCTGAAGCACAGTAAAATAAGTTTGAACCTAAAATTTAAATATTTGATAATTTAAATTAATTTAATTGCTCCTTCAAATTAAGAACTAGTGCTTGACTGTAAAGCCCTTAAAAACTCTTTTCTTTATGGGCTGTTTAATTTTTAAATACTGGCCCTAAGAATAAATTTTATGTTTAATGTGTTTGTATGTATGTATTATACGTATTATAGTGTTTGATTTAAAAAGATTTTATTTTGAATGTGTTTGTGTACAATATAATACAATGTGTATGTATATTAATTTAAGTTAATTTATTCGGTTGTAAGATGAAATAAATCATTTTAATTTTTTAAGCCTGGTTTTTTTGTAAATATGAACTAGTGATGGGCCGAGTCAGGTTGACTTGAGTACTGACTCGAATATCTACTAGATACTCACATACTCAAGTACCAAAAATGCAGAATTCGGATACACAAGTATTCAAATAAAGAATTCGAGTACTTTAGGTATTTGAATACAAAAAAAGTCAATTTCAATTGGTCGTGTGTTAAACTTAAAGCATATACTTACTAGATGCAGCCTTGCCGCACGACGTATGTGAGAGAGAAAAAAGAATAAGAGTACATTTTTTTTTCTTGCTCCAAGTACTTATACGTCGGCGGGATATATACCTTTTCCCGCCAACCAATCAGCACGTAAAGTGAGAGAGAAAGGTTGTACTCATAGTCTTCTTTCCCTCTTACGCACGCTGTTCGCATGACCGTCGTCGTCGTCGTTGATCGTCTTGTTTTTTAGTTAAAAAAGGCAATATGTAATGCACTTGAGAAGCATGGCATCGACAAGACTATCATACGATGGATCCGTCTGATGCTAACTGATAGGAATGTCATCCTGGAGGTTGGAGATACTACAACTGAGGCTACAGTCAGCAGAGGATGGCCTCAGGGGGGCGTCTTATCTCCACTCCTATGGAACCTGGTCATGAATGGACTACTGGAGAAAATCAGTAGGAGAGGTATATACAAGCATTTGCAAATGATGTGGCCATTATGGTCAAAGGTAAACATGCAAACACGATAGTGGATATTATGGAAAGAGAGCTGGCAATGGTGGCAAAATGGTGTCAGGAAAACGGACTGACAACCAATCCATCAAAGCAGAGCTCGTATTATTTACTAGAAGGAGAAAACACAGGAAAGTGAAGTTCGATGAGAAAGAACTAGAATACAGCCAGGAGTGATACTAGACGACAAGCTGAACTGGAGAGCACAACTTAAAATGGTAGCGAAGAAGGCCACAGGATCGCTATGGCTCTGTAAAAGAGTCGTAGGACGGGACTGGGAACTTTCTCCTAAGGTCATGAAGTGGATATACGAAGCAGTCATCAGGCCACGGATACTGTATGCCTTCGTGATATGGTGGCAACGCACGGAACTTAAGACGGCACAGGTTATGCTGAAACACATACAAAGCATAGCAATAAGAGAAATAACTGGGGCAGCATCCACTACTCCGACGGAATCGCTGGAGATTATTACTAGGCTCCCACCTCTTCATATAATGATCACGGCCTCAGGAAGGGCAGAGGCACTAAGACTGGGGTGTGGAGGACGGTGGAGGACCAGGGGGGGCCACTGTGACATCACGGGCCAAGTGAAAACTGTGGCTCTTTCGATGAAGCAGGATAGCATCCCCCCAGTAATCCACTTAGACCTCATGCACAAGGTGGACATGGCATCGGCAGATGACTGGGCTCACAAACGCTGTGGGACACCAAGCGAAGGAACAGTTATCTACACAGATGGCTCGAGGAAAGGAGGCCGCACAGGCTTCGATTTCTATGTAGAAAGGACGAACTACAAGTTCTATAAAACAATGGGAAAATATGCAACCGTATTTCAGGCGGAAGTTATGGCAATAGCCAAAGCCATAGAATACTGCCTTAATAGAAGATACGGGGGAAAATAACTATTATTATGTACTGACAGTAAGGCAGCGATCGGGGCGCTAACAAATACAGTGCACAGATCAGAACTTACATGCAATGGGTCCCTGGACACAAAGGGATCCCGGGGAATGAAATGGCTGACAAACTCGCTCATTTGGAAGCTGAGGACAATGGACCTGAATATACCGTGGGAATCTCTTACAACACGGATATGACAGAGATAGCAACATGGATAGAGGCAAAAGCCACTACCGATGAACATAAAGGACTTCAATAGGGTGCAAATGAGAAACCTGACAGGCATACTGACAGGTCATTGTAGAAACAGACACTATCTCAACAAGATAGGAAAAAGCGAGACAAGTACATGTAGATGGCGTGGAGAGGGAAGAGAGGACGCCATACATGTACTTAGAGATTGCCCAGCACTAGGGCACATCAGGGGAAAATGTCTAGGTACGGCATGGCTGGACCTTATTGACATAAGATTCCTACCACTAAAAGGACTCGCATCACTAGTGAGAAAATTGGGGCTCTAGTAAGCAAAAAGACAGCACCATATCAGTGTAAAAGGAATCCATACGTAAGGGACAGTACAGGGTGACGAAACCTGTATATGCTAAAGGGTTGGTGTAGATCATAATGGGCTTAGGCCTTAGTGCTCAGGGCCCCAGCGAGGGAACTCACCATGCTACAATAGATAGATAGATAGATAGTTAAAAAAAGTTGATCTTTTTCTTAATGTAAAAATTAGAGTTTCTTTCATTCAACGTTCTTATACATACTTAGAACAAATTAAAACTATTGATTGCCTTTAAAACCAATTTCTTAAGAATGAAATGACTATATAGAACCATTGTGGACTCATTGTTGGTATTGTTGTGTGGAGTGGTATGTATAAGACGGCTTTACACTCATTAAGCATCATACAAAATTATACATATGTTAAAAGTAATCTACAAAAAAATAGACTTTATTCTAAGAGCATGTGGTATTCTTGGACGGTTTTTGACATAAGGTCTGTATATGTCTTGAAAGTTAGCAATTTTGTTTATAAAAATAAAGATCTATAAAATATTATTAGTCACAACTATCAAACGAGAAATAAATTAAATTATTGCATAAAGCTACCTAAAAGTAACATCAATGCTGGGACGGATCCTTTAAAAAAGGAATCGATTCACGGATCCGCATCCTCGTAAAGGAATCAAATCACTAATACGAATCACGATTCCTTATTTAAGGAATAAAGAAATCGAATCCAGGGAATCGATTCCTACTTATCAGATCACGAATCCGGATCATCTTAGTTTTTATATTTACAAATGGTAACTACGATACAAATGATACTACATAATCCAGATAATAATAATAAGCGTCAAGGATTTTAGCACGGAGCCAGAGCCGCGATATACAGGGTGTGAATCCTCGGGTGATTTTAAGGAGAAAAGTTTATATCAACATATATCCCAAACCTCGTAGTTTTTGAGCTACAGGGTGTTAATATTTTAAGAAAAAAGTGAGTTTTTTATCATAATTTGTTATCATTCTTAGATATTTTTATAAAATTTTGTACACATCTTTTCATCATTAAGTAGCATTTTTTGACGTAAAAGATTTTTTTAAATTTTCACCAGTGACGTCCGTACGGAGTTTGAACTGACAATTTTTGAAGAAAAAAATGGTACGTCACTAATTTTTCTAAAGACCAAAACTATTTTTGAAATCCTTATTTATTTTAAAGCAAATTTAATTCCTAGACTTACTTTCGTACGACGTACCGTTTTTGCGTAAAAAAATAAAAACCAAAAAATTTTTTCTTCAGTTAATTGCGACTGTTTTTGGTATATTGTTAAAATTTAGTTGGCACTGTACGCCTCCGATTTTTTTTTAAATTTTGTTTTAAGAATCGAGATTTATTTAGTAAAACGATTAATTCAAAATCTTAAATTTGGATCGAAATGCCAAGGAAAAACAAACAAAATAAAGAATCCAAATTATTTACAGTAGTTGTTGGAAGTGTCCTCCACCTACATGTATGCAAGCAGCTACTCTTCTTCCCATAGACTGACGCACTTTTTCAAAGATTCCTGGGGTGTTTCTTATGGTTTGGCAGCACACGATTATACGATTTCGTAACTCTTCTTTGGTTTGAATGGGCAGTGCGCACACAGATCTCGGCGGCCCTGACTGCGTTCCTCTGCGACCTATCCACCGATTTCGATAGGTGTGATTTAAAAATTCACGCACTTGTAAGGTAAAATGTGGAGGCGCACAATCGTGCATTAGCCACATCTGGTTTCCTAATAAAAGAGGAAGGTCTTCAAGCATTGCAGTCAGATCTTCAAGAAAGTGTAAATATGATTGTCTATCAAGTCTTCTTGGGAGGAAAAATGGGCCTATCAAATAATCATCAATAATGCCAGCCCAAATTTAACGAGAACTGTTCTTGATGATCTGATTCAACAATTGAGTAAGGGTTTTTATCCGCCCATAAATGATTATTATGAAAATTTCTTATTGAGTTTCGAAAAAAAAATAGCTTCATCGGTAAAAAGAATATGCCTGTCAAATAAATTTTCTACCTTCTTTTGAAAAAAACACTCACAGAAATTAATGCGCAACGGGAAATTTTGAGGTAATAATGCTTGGACTCTTTAAATGTGATATGGGTATAACAAATTTTCAATCAGAATTTTCCAAACAAGTACGTGTGAAACATTAAATATTGTCGCGATTTTCCTCGTGCTAGTTTCGGGATTCTCCTCAATTTCGTGTAAAATTCCTTCTTCAAGTTCTGGTGTTCCTATTGTTTGAAGGACTTCTTTAGCACTGTCGTCTACTTTTATAGTTCCTGTCTCGTAAAGACGTCTATAAATCCTAGAAAATGTTCTCGGATGGGGTATTACGCGATTTGGATACCGCACTTGGTATAGCCGCCTGGCTTCGTATGCATTTCCGTCTGAAGCCCATAAGTAAAAGGCATGTCAGCTAATTCACTGTTTGAAAAATTTACCATTTTTTATCAGATTTTACCACTTACTCTAATAATAATTATTTAATAATGTAACATTTATTGTCTATGTAAAAAGAAACGTCAAAAATTATGACTCTTCTACATTACCTAGCCTACTAACTATTTTTATTACATTGGCTTTAAGAGGGCATTTAATGTGCTTATCGTTTTTTTTTCAAATATTCAATATCATGCCTACGCAAACGTCACTGATGAAAGTAGAAAATTTAGTTTTTGTATCAAAAAAAGTGTGATAACTAAATTTTAACAAAATACCAAAAACAGTCGCAATGAACTGAATACCTCAGGAACGGCCCTGGTTATACCAACATGGTTCATGGTTCCCTGGTAAATAACATATATTCAACTGAAAAGTGAACTTTGCTTATTCGTTTGACAATATTGTTTTTTTTGTAACACACTTTTTTATATGTGCTATTAAGAAATTAATCATTTTTTAAATTTTTTTCTTACCTTAAATGTTTTGTTAATCAAAGTCGATACGTTTTGATGCTAATTTCCTGGGAGATTTCCTTTCTGTACTTTAATAATATGTATATTATTGGTCGCCCCCACTCCCCATTAGAACTATTTATAATATACGAGCATGTTCCTGATGGAGTCTGCTTTCTAACCTCTAACTTTTTTCTATGGACTATTTGAATTTCTCAGATTTACAAAACTTCACCATTTTGCCAGAAAAATTATTCATATTATGTCATCCAACAAACATTGAACAATAAATATAAAAAAGCTATCTGGTATATTTTTTATTCTAATTTACTAAATTCCAAACACTTTTGTCCAATAACTTTTATCGATATTTTAACTCCTATCCTTACTTTTTGACATTTCATATTCCATTTTTAAATATGTTGTCATAAGGGCAGTCACGTAAAAACTGTTAAATGATTTTTAAGTTTTTATTACCGAACAAAAACCTAATTTGTTTTGAACTTCTTTGACCACCCTGTAATGTTCACTTTCATTTATAGAGTAAAAGCTCTTTATTCGCCGAGTATATGTTTCGTAAATACGCCGCAAATACAGAAACCGTAAATATGGAATTGTAATTTATATGGGTTTATACGGATACGTTCCTAGGTGTCAAAATTAAAAACAAGTAAATAAAAAAATAAATTTAACTAAAGTTTTTGACCATATTCATTTATTATTGAATGGTTTAAAAAAATTTGTAATTTTTTCTTGCTTGACAATTTTTAAAAGCTCCTTCAATTCAGACTGATATTCAGCAGTGGCATTAGCAATTTGCCTCAAAAATATGACTTTGTTCCATAAGGATCAATTTTCATAAAGAAATCACAAATATCATTTGCCATTCTTAAACCTTCACAGATTGTTCAAATTAAATGTCCCGTTTCCCGTGCTTTTTGAAGCCTCTTATGTTGTTAAAATTTTGTTTATAACTTCTACAAATAATTTAGACAAATTCAAAAGCCCTAAGTTCTAGTCGGTCATGGTTAGTTCTTAGCAAAGCGGCTTTTTATTTTCCCCCATTATATTTCACACGTAAAAATGCGGGGACGTATTAAAAAAGATTCCAAATTTAAATGTAATTTTTTAGTCTAGTCCCTGCATAATAAACCATGTTTTATGTGTCAACACTGTCAAGAAGCCCATCAGCGGGGGTGTCGCTAAAAGTGAGTGCAAATATAGGAATTGGGTCGCATTTTTTTAATCCTCGAAGAGCGCAAACGCGAACGAAGGAAGCGCAAATAAGGAGCTTTGACTGTATGTTTAATCAGTAGCGTAGCGCCAGCCATCTAATGGGGGGGATTTTGAATGGATGAATGTATGTATACGATTTATCAGTAGGAGGGCATAAAGCACAATATTTCAGAGTTGAGAAATGAAATTTTAAATTTCTGTCTTCACTTCTGGGAAAGTTGAAGTTTATCTGTGGAAGCCACACAGTATTTAAAGCATTTATTTTCTCTTTTGGAGTACAAAAATTCTCGTTTTTTAAGACAGCAATATCATTATTATTATAAATATTGGGAGTAGGTAACTCTTTGTTACCTGCCATATCACTGAAACTACCCTAAAATAGAAAAATATTTTAAAGTTTTTGAACATTGTACAGGACATTGTACTCAATCGAAATCTACATGGAAACCGCATTTCAGTAGCATGAACCATTTACTAGTGAATAAATAAATAAATAAACATACTTTTTGAGTATTTAACCACTCACTTCAACCTTTTACAACTCCGAGTTTCTCGCGAGAACTGAAAATACATTTGACCCAAGTTTGACTAAAATTCCCTACAGACAGACAGTTTCTTATACTTAATACTAAAACCTAATACATCATCATGCAAAACCGTTTAAGCACTTTGTGCTTACCTCGTACTTGATCCGTAACGATTATATTTTGAAATTGATGCCACTCTTGCTCTTCATTGTCTTCAGTTAACTTATTTTTTTTTACGGAACTAAAACTTTCAAGGTATGACAGTGCGTAATAACGGCTCAATGCCATGGCATATATGTATTAATGTGAGGGTAGTTTAGAACATTTATGTAACGGTAATTTTTTGTCTGCCTTTATGGGAGGGGTTTTAACCCCTCAACTCCCCAGCGCTACGCGCCTTTGTTAATCCTCTTAAAAGTGGTAATAAACGGTAAGCTTTAATTTTCATCCGGTTGACAGATAGTCTATGATCTCTAATTCGTATCATAGACTATTACAGAATAGTGGTTTTTTGCGTTTTGGCATTTTTTCTATTTATTGTTACCTCTCTCTATTTTTAAATTTACATCACAAATTTTGTATAAAGGTTCAATTATTCGGTTAAATTATCGGGCCCATGGCTGATTTTATTGATAGGTATTATACAGGGGTTTTTGGGGCGCTGATTACGAATCTGAAGTCAAATTTTATCAGACACTTCTAGTTTTTAGGTTATAACACCCTACTGAAACCTAACCTCAAAGACGCACAAAGTTTACTATAATTGCATTTTTTTGTCTAAAAAAATGATGTTGTCAATTACCTATTTAATATAATTCTCATCGACAAATTCAAATTCAGGGAAATGCGCCCCTGCCTCATTTGTATTAATATCTATTACTTACTAAATAAAAACACCTTACAATTCAGTGGTCCCTATGCACCCTTATCATAATGCAACAAAATACTTTTTTATAGAATTTTCCAATTTCTATATTAAAGATTTTTAATTTTTTTTACATTTATTGCTGGTAAAACAATTTAAATTTTAAATATGGCACCATTCAGTTGTACCAACTTATTAATCTAAAAATCCCTAGATAGTTTTTGAATATAAAAATAAAATATTTGAATGTGTTTTTTAGTAAAACTACTGAGTAAATAATCGGGAAAATGAGCTTATCCTGCAAAATAAAAGGTGTTCTACCATAAAATCATTTGGTTTGGCTGTGACCAGGTTCAAGAAGGAAAAATTTTAGGAAAGTTTGTGGATTTTTGAAGTTAGATATGAGTAGGATGTTATAAGTTATAACCTAAAAACTAGAAGCTTCCGCAAAATTCGACATTAGATTCGTGATCAGCGCCTCAAAAACCCCCTGTATACTAAATTTCAATAAAATCGAGCGTGTGCCAGATAAGTAAAAAATTACCAATAATTCTCTTGTTCCCAAAAAAATGGATGCAATTTTTTTTCTTGAAATGTTTAAAAGAAAATGGTAATTTAATGTAATATCACTTCGTTTTAATTCAAAAAATCCCAAATCTAGAATTCCTACCCATCGCCAATATTTTAAAAAAGTTAATGTATGGTGTAGAATTTCGTATTTTGGAATAATGGACCGTTTTTCTTTGAGAACACGTGCAACAGGAATTCATACATGGAAATGCTACAAACCTTTTTTTGGATAGGGTTAGATGAGCTGCCATTACAGTACAGGGGACAAATGTACTTTCAGCAAGACTGGTGCCCAGCGCATTGTGCACGCAAAGTTACAGAGTGGCTAGACATGAAATTTGGAGATCGACGGATTGGCCGGTACGGTCCAGTTATGTGGTCTGCAAGGAGTCCTGACCCCACGATTTCAGACGCGTACCTTTGGGGCCGTTTAAGCAGCATTCCATTGAAAATAATGTTGATATTTTGAAACAGAGGATTTTACAGTCAGTACAAATGATTTCCCTCGAGGAGGTGAGAAAAAGTTATGTTCACATTCGACGGCATCTTGAAACATGAGTCGAACACGGGGCTGGCGTATTTGAATAAATAATAGTTCTTTTTGTTGTGCAATGTTTTTATTTAATACATTTCTTATGTAAGCACTGAATAGGATTTAAAACCTTTTTTATTTGCCACTGCACTTTAAAAAGTTAGTTTATTTTTGATGGTATTTCATGTTTTAGTTATTTTTTGGGTACCCTGTATAAAAAAAATCAATAATTCTCCTCGTGGACTCCATTTTTTCGAAATGCAGAAGTTTTTATCAAGAATAAATTTTTGCCGAAAAACTAAATTTTTGGTCCATTTGTTCTATTGGGATGTCTATCCGTGGACATACTGTATATAGAATCTCATTTTTTTTCATTACCTGAAAAAACATTTATAAACCAAGATTTACCAGCCCAATTGACTAATGTCCATTTCGACGTCACAATCGCCCATTCAACGCCACCAGATTCCCCTCGCGCCCTTCGATTTGCCACGGTTCACCCCACTTCTTACGTAAAATTATTTCCGTGGCCGTAAACCTAGAAAATGAAATTTAACATTATTTATTAATAAAATGCAAAAATCGCTCGTTGAACATCGAAATTTTTGAATAACAAGTAACGACAATGACTATTCAATTGTTTTCAGACGTCGAGCAGGGCCTACTTGGCCATTTCGTCAGTTCTTGTCGGGTCCGGATGTGGAACGGAAAAAAGTGAGGTTAGGTGCGGACTTTTATGTTTCTATTTGGTATCGGACACTTTTTCGGTAAGTTAAAATTAATTTTTAGAATTTTAATCAAAATTAATGACTACTTTCATTAATTAATTCACGTGTAATCTAAAAATTGCGTTGCAGTTCCACTTAAAAAATTGTAACAGATTGTCAGCTCGCCAAGTTTTATTATTAAAGTGAACTATGAGACTCTTGTAAACAAAAACACATCTATTCATCTGTTTTCATTGAAAATGATGACAGAAAAATAAATGAAGAATATTTTTTCCATTGATCGGAACATAAAAAAATATTTTTATTTGTTTTTGCTATCGCATTTGTTAATTTAAATATTAGAATGGATAGATTATAAATATATTTATAATTATTATTATAATAAGTAGTTAATTAATATATATTAATACTGCATGCTTGCATCATTTAAAGTATATGATACGGGGTGCCTCGGAAATAAGGCAATTATAGAATAAGTTTTTAAAAGTTTGTTTTTATTTACACTGCTACGAAATTCTCGATGAGTTTCTAATATTTCGGTACATTGCTTGGGGGCCTAAAGGGACTGTATTTATATCATTTATTTTTATATATATATATATATATATATATATATATATATATATATATATATATATATATATATATATATATATATATATATATATATATATATATATATATATATATATATATATATATATATATATATATATATATATATATATATATATATATATATATATATATTTATATATTTTTAAGCTTAAAAAATTTACAATATAAGTGATAAAAAAAATTTTTTTAGAAAAAACCCAATTAAGGGGGTAACAAAATTATTCTCTTGTGAAAACTTTTCTTCAAAAAGGATTTTTTTGAGGTCTTTTATTGTAAAAAAGAAAAAAAAAAATTATAAAAACTAAAAAATAAACTTTTTTTGGGGAAACTTTGGGCAATTCTTAAGATTTCTGATAATTATTTTTTATATACTTAAAAACAAATCAATTTTATAATGATTTAGATTTTTTTATATATTTTATGTTTTAATGTTTTCATAATAATCTAGAAAAAAATATAATTTTAAAAAAAATATATATAAATATCTTTATTCTGGAAAAACCCAAATAATTTTTCTTTTATTTTGATATTCTCGAAATAAAAAAACAAAAAACCTAAAATTTATTTATATTTGAATAACTAACTTCCCAATGTTGATTACTGGCGACTATATGGAAAATTACTTTTTGGTTTTGGTGAAATTTCTGTAAACTTTTTTTGTTTTCAGTTCTTTTGCCCTCACCACAGTTTTGAAACACCAGACAAATAGATCTTTTTTATTAGCCACACTGATTTTGAGGGAATAAACCCCAAAAAACTTTTTTAAACCTTGGGGAAATCCCTTTGGGGGTTTCTTCTTTTGACTTCACAGGGCGATAAAAACCCATAAATTTTATTTTTTTGGGAAATTTTTGTCCCAATATTTTTTTTTTATATTTAAAAAATCGCGGGTTGACGAACTCCCTTTAAATGAAAAAATTTTCAAAACTTCACTTTCGTGCTTTAAAAAAAAGTTCCCCAATTTTATGTAATATAATTTATTTTTCGAAACCCTTTTGGACAAAAAGGGGGAATTTTTTATTTTCATGCCAATTTTTTACAAAAAGGATTTTACAATACTTTTTTTTTGAAAATTAAATTAAACAATGATTTTGTTTTACATTTATATTTAAATAAAATTTTCGAAAAAAATTTATTTTTTAACCAAGGAAATTGGGGAATGCGAGATCGAGAAAAAGTCTTAATTTAATCAAATTATTCCCATCAAAATTTTTTCTGAAATTGTAATTTACTTTAAGAATTTTATATTCCAACTACATCAGTAATTAAAAATATTAAGCTATTTAAAAAAATAGGTCCACAAAAAAAGTGGTGTCTGCTGGGTGTCGAACTAAGATTTTCTGGCTTATTTTTTTCCGCTAAACACGAATTTAGTGTCAAAATTGGGGGTCAAACAGCAAAAAATCGAGGAAACCTCAAAAAATCGACACGGTACATTTACCGGCAGAAACCTGCTAGCCTTTTATATCATAAACAAGTTATATAAACATTTTTAATAAGATAAATATAATAAAGGAGATATAAACGAAAATGTAATTTTGACAAACAAGAAAATAGGAAATAAAATATATTTTTTTATTAATGTGATTTTTATTTAATAAATTTTATTTATTTGAATCCAAAATTACTTAAAATTTTGAAGAAAACATTTTAATTTTAAAATTTTTTCCAAAGGTATACAATGAAAAAATCCTAACAATTCGGTTTTTTGATTATAACTCGAAAAACATTGTATTTAGACAAAAAAATATACTTAAATATTACTTAAATTAAAGGCCTTGTAAAAATACATAGTTTGTTATTATAAAGTTTCGTGTATCTTTAATAGTTTTTAAGATATTGACGTTTTAAATTAAAAAAAATTCTTTATATCTTAAATTACGCCTTTTCTCGATTATTTGCTTTTTGACCCCCAATTTGGATTTCAAATTCGCGTTTAGCGGAAAAAAATACTCCAGAAAATCTTAGTTCGGTACCCAGCACACATCACTTTTTTTTTTTTTGTGGGCCTGTGTAATGGTTAAAGTTCATTTCTATAGTTTAGTACAGTTTTTTTTGGGTACTATTTTGTCTTGGTTGTAAAATTGACTGGTCGACTGGCAATTTTCATACAAACATGTATTAACTGGATTATGAAGTGGATTTTATTAATATTAGGACCAAAAACAATTTAAAACCTATGATGTTGAAATGTGTGTAAATTACGAAGAGCCAAAATTAGAACTCCTGCTTCTCACCGTTTTTGAGAGAACCTTTTTTAACACACGAAAAAACGCAACAATGATCTTATAAGTCTAGTCGTCTACTGAAGTCGAAAAGTCGCGAAAAGCTGTGAAGTCATGAATGTCCGTATTCGCTTAACTAACCACAACTAACCACAACACATGCTCGTGAGTTGACTTTCGCAAAAATTCTGTGACAATGGACGATGATCGTCCGCATGTTTTCGGCCGTTCGCAGCTTTTTAATCCCAGTGGACGGTTAGCCTAAGAGTTCTTTGTGTCTTTTTTAAGGCACGGAATAATAGAAAGACGCGATAAATTGATTGACGGTATCGTTTTTTGACACACATGCACAGATGACAAGTGTTTCATTAAATAGGATTTATGATTTGACGTTTGAAATCTTTAAACATCTCTCTTATTACCTAGACTTAAGAACTAGTACGTTAAAAAAATATACCAGTTCTTAGCTACTATTCTAGGCTATACACATCTGTGTATGTAATACATTTTTTTAAAATAATAATATTATTTTTATTACTTTAATTACAATAAAGGTATAAATTTGTTTTAATTACAAAACAATAAAAAATATATAATAGTTTTTTAATCGCCGGTTCGTGAAATAGGACTATTGTCCGATAAGACAACATCGCACAATGGTAATTTAAAGATTTTTAGGTTTTTAAGCTTGTTTTAGACTAGGTTGTTCTAATACATTCAAATCAGTGTTTTTTTAAAGGTTTTAGACATTGCTATGGTTTCAATAACACTAAAATCTTGGACTTCCATTATCTTTATGTGTTAAACGGTATACAACGTTCTTGTTAATATGTATCTCTAACCGTTTTTAAGCGATACCTAAGAACTGCTCTTAAAACTACGACTTACGTATTATTCGTTGTTTTCTGAAACTTGACCAAAAATTTTTCACGGTTCAACAACTGCTGCAACAGATACTCGGAATATCAAGACTGGGCTTGCTAAATAACCCTGGTTGTTTAGAATTATTGCAGCTTTTTTAAATTTCTTTTTTTTAATGGGTTTTTTTATGAATAACTTTTGCTTTAGACCACTGTTTGCGGTATTGTTTTGACCATGCATGTTCGACAGGCCCCGATCACCTCGTGCTGTATGTTTCTTTACGAGATCAAATATTTATGACAATCCCGTAAATTAAAGGAACTTTGGAAAAAATTCACAGATTCGCGAAAAAGTATAATATTAAAACAACGTTTAAATCCCAAACCTTTAAAAAGTATTCTAGCCAAGTCTAAAGCTTTTATTAATATAATTAATAATGTTACTAAAAATGAGTACAAAATCCCTTTTATTGAAACGTATCGAAAAAAATAAGAAGCTTCCAAAAATGAACGAATAAATAACATGTCAGATTAAGAAAATGTTAATTTTTTGTCGTATCGCTTTTCTTTTAATTCAAATTATCATTGTGTTTATCATAATTTTATAGGAGAAAATGAATAAAATAACTATTTCACATTTTTAAACGTGAGGAAATACATAAATGCAGCCTTTTTTTTGGATGACCATGTATCTTCATTCAATTTATAGAAATGTTCAAAATATCGTTCGACTCTTTCCTGACTGTTTTTTAATTAAGTAATCTCAAAAAATTATATTTTTACCAGTAAAACGCAAAACTCATAAATCAGGATATAAAAAACAGAAACAATTATCTATTATAAAAAACTAACAATAGGTCCAGTTGACTATTTTTCGTGTCATTGCCCCTTTCCGCGCAGTTAATAAAAGGCCAACCTAGTTGAAGGCCGTACCTCGAATATAAAATAACTTAAATGCAAGATGACAAAGAATTATATAATTTGGTTTTATAATAAAACTGACAGAACCAAGGATATATTTAATTAGCAGTCATAAAATGCTATACAGATTTGATAATTATCGCGAATTAGACATAAAACACATAAATGGTTGGTGAAATTATCCAATAAAAAAAATTGTTGACAAGTCTGTAATAATTTCAATTGAGGTATTTCTTTTGTGTCGCTAAAGTTTAAATAAATTTCCATTGATTTGCCTATTCGTTCAATTACACACCGACTTATAAATTTATTAATATTCAAGGTCAGCTTTTGGGCTTATTATGAGAGAAATAATGTTATTGTAACATTAATTTATTCATTTTACGGATAGAAGAAAGTGTTAGACATAACATATGATACAATTAAAAACGAACTATAACACGATGGGACGTACACACCTTCGAGCATATACTTATCTAGAGGCAGCCTTGTCGCTTGGCAGTGCGAACAGACGTGCGAGAGAGAAAGAAAATACTCTTTTTCACACGACTAGGAGGCAAAACTACCTCTAGGTAGGTATATGTGCGACACACATGTCGCACTCCCGCAAAACACAAAAACATAAGTCAAAATATCCGGCGACATATTCCGAAAGTTACCCAACCGTCTCGTCTGCTAGATGGAGTTGTATAGTTGTAGGGCTTAAGCAATTTGTAATATCTCCGTACCTCAATGGTATCACTTTAGGCTTTTCCGGGTGTATGATATTTAAGTTAAATGTCTGTTAGAGTCCCAAAAATAATTTTCCACGACCTTATGTTATAAAACTTTATTTAAATATAATTATTCAGAAGTTTAAATAAAAAAAAATTTTTAGACATCAACCATAATTAGAAGCAGCCTATTTTTTTATCTTGGGACAGTTCACAAAAGCATAAAGACTAACTACTAACTTACCGTGGATGTCTTACAACCCATTTTATAAATCCTTGTAGCTAAGCCGCATAGGTTCCATTTAGTAGAGTTAATAAGCCAAAATCGTCTTCTATTCATATTTTGTGATCATTTAACACTGTTGTGGAATTTCCCTAAGCTTTAGGTTTTCTATAAAAAAATTTACGTAATTTTATGTTAAAAACAAAGTAATATTTTAAATAATTTCAAATTAAACTAAAATTTAAAAATTAAATTTGACCATAATTTATACCATTATGTTACAAAACCAAAGAAATATTTTGTTTTATTATTTTTTTTAAACTAAAAACAACATTATAAGTTTAATTTAAAAACTCGCTTTCCTTTTTTTCTTTGTTTTAAAAAATGTTGTTTTTGAGATATGTAAAAATTTAGGTAGTTCCAGAGAGTGTTATAACAATCGCATAAAAATAAAGTATTTCCTTGGTCATTTGCCAAAAACATAAAACTTTCTTTTTCACTATTAATTTTTTTAATAACCTATGAGCGGCCAAGTTCTGCAGCACAAAGAGTCGTTTAATATTGTCGGCGTTACTTTTGAGAATAACCTCAACTGGCACAAACACATTACATCCATAGCAAGCAGCAACTTTAAAAAAGCTTGGATTCCTCGTTCGAGCCAAAAACTATTTCTCTTCTTCCAATCTGTATACTCTGTATGTATTCCAAATCAGACCTCCTTTAGAATATTGTTCTCATGTCTGGGGAATGGCGTCTCCTACAAGACTTAGCATTCTGGCCTCCATTCAAAGAAGAGCTGTTCGTCTTATTAATGATCCCACGCTTACGGAGAGGCTTCCTCCTCTTGCCCACCGTCGAGCTGTGGGGGATCTGTTGCTCTTCTATAGGTATTTTCACGACTTCTGCTCAAAGGAGTTGGCCACTATAATTCCTTCTCTGGCAGCTCCCAACAGAGCAACTAACACGTAGTGCAACTTTTTATGCATCCTTTTACAGTTCAACTAGAGAGGCCCCGAACATCTCGCTTTCTTCGATCCTTTATTCCTATAGTGTCCAGACTATGAAACCTGCTACCTGCAGAAGTTTTTCCTTCTCCTCCCAGTCTCCAAATATTTAGGTCCCGTGTGAACAAACTCCCTCTCACCACACTTAAAACACCCACGGTACGTTAGTACTTAGGCCTCAGCCTTCGTGGACTGTCCAAAGATAAAAAAAAACCTGGGTAAAATTTAAAAATTGTATCAAAATTTTGGCTTTCATAGATGCAGATGCCCGGTTTATTATCCTTATTAGGAAAACATACATATTTTCCTGCCACTGATCTGCGATAGTTTTTATTTTAGCGATGCCAGAAAGCATCTTATCTACTAAATGCCAAAAATACGGATTATCAGGCTGCAATTTTAATCGGCCTTTGAATATTACACAACCTTATTGGTTCTCGGATGTCAGAAGATCCGTGCCTGTCACGTGATTGGCGGATTTTAAACAGGCCACATGGCTGTGTTTATGGATTGATGTACAGAGCGGATCAAAAAAAAATCTAGTATAACATAAAGTTTCAAGTATGGGAGCTAGTTTCAAGTGAGAAATAGCATGTATTATATAAAAACTCTTTTACTTTCCTTGCATTAAGCAAGTATTTTAACTGTAAATTTTTTTAAAATGTAAAAAAAATATTTTATTTTTCTGGGATTATTTTAGTGAAAAAAAATTAGGCTTTTTTTCAGAATAAAAAAAGATATATATTTAATTCCATATTGATCTATTTTTTTTTTTAGTAAATTGTGAAGGGAAAGTCTACCTTTGCGACAATATAACTAAAAATATACAAATATTTTATTATTTATTTAAAAATATATTTAAAGAAATAATAAAATATTTGTATGTTTTTATATTGTCGCAAGGGTAAACATTTTCTTCATAATTTACTTAAAAAATTAGATTTATATAGAATTAAAAATAAACATACATATATCTTTTTTATTCCGGAGAAAAGCCAAATAATTGTTTTCACTGTATTTTTTTTTATTTTTACGGTTCTCTATATTGCAAGAACATGTTTTTTTTTACTTTTGTCAGTTTGGCGAGTCTGGATTTAAAACAGTTGACAGAAAAAAACAAAATAACCATTTTAAATTAGGAATATTAAATAAAATTAAAATAACAAAAGATACAAAGATCTAGCTTTCCTAACTTACAATTCTTTATATTTACTGAATGTAGGTGCAGGTAAACTGTGGATTGTAAACAAGGCAATTTAAAAAATTATAAATTAGACAATGAATATTCGAAATATTAAACTAAAAATAAAACACTTAATAACCAAATAATAAAATTAAACTTTAATTACATTTTTATATGTATTTCAATATTCTATGAATATATAATAATTCTAATCCATTTAGGCGATCTTCTTTTTAAGTAGTATTTTATTAACCTTAAACTTAAAAAGCTTCTTTCTGCCATTGCTACTAAAATAGTTAGCGTGCACAAAATTTTTAAAATTTAGTAAACTGTCGGAAAATAATTTTTATAACACTTTTAGGGAATTTTTAGTATTCATCATTTTCTGTTTGTATAATTGTATTTTTGCAGACAATTGCGTAATAGTCTACTCAAAAAGTGTGTTTCCTGCGAAAAATAGTTAAAAGGCTTCGAAAAGTATGAGCGATAGCTCGTTCGACGCAGAATGCAAATCTGAGAAAGACGTTTTGAGGATTTTTTCTGCCAATAAAAATAGCAATTCTTATTAACAAAAAATGAAAAAAAAAAAGCCATTTCGATTTTTAATAATCACTCAAAAACCATAAAACATAGCCGAAATTGCAAAAAAGATTTTTTAAGAGGAGGAAATTCCCAACCCCCGGAACTCTACCTCCATTCTTTATAATTTTAATTTAATGTTGAAAATGGACCACCGCGCGACATTTTTCGTTGCGCGCTCGGAGTGAAAACCGAGTACGTCAAACTAAATAATTCTTTTTAAGGTATTAAATAATAATTAAAATTTTTTAAAAAATTATGATGTATTCAGAACACTTTAAAGGATTTATTTCTGTTGAAAATTTAACTTAATGTTTTTTTAACAAGTTATAAAATTGTTAATTAACAAAATTGTTTCGAAATTTCGTCTTCATTGTATATTAAAAAAAAATGTTTAAATAATTGTCGTAAAAATGTTTCGCTTTGACAAGCTCTTTTATGTACATACATACTTAACAAGATCACGCCATAAAAATTCAAACAAATTTATTCCTTGGTTTATAATATTTATTATAAATATAAAGTTATAAACTTTGACAATATTACTTTCATTTTTAATTTTTTGTCAAAGTTATTAAATTATTATAAACAAAGAATTATTTTTTTTAACTTTTCTTGTTAAGTATGTATATAAGAAGGGCTTCACGAAGGGAAATTTTTTTACGACAATTATTTGAACTTTTTTTTATGTACAATGAAGACAAATTTTAAAGCAATTTTGTTAATTAACAATTGTCTAACTTTTTAAAAAAATTAACTTAAGTTAAATTTCCAACAGGACTAAATTCTTTTCAAGTATTTTGATTACACTATTTTTTTAATTTAATTAATATTAAATACCTTAAAAAAAATTTAATGTGACGAACTCGGTTTTGACTTCGAGCGCGCAACCAAAAATGTCGCGCGGAGGCCCATTTTCAGTGTTAAATTAAAGATTTAAATAATGAAGATATAGTTCCGGGAGTCGATACTTTATTTTGAAATTTTCCTCCTCTTCAGGGATTTTTTGCAATTTTTGCTATCTCTTATGGCTTTTGAATTATCATTATAAATCTAAATGGCTTCTATTTTTTTTTTCGGTATTTGTTCATAACAATTGCAATTTTTATGGGCAGAAAATCCTCAAAACGCCTTTCTCAGATTTGCATTTTGCGTCGAATGAGCTATGGCCCATATTTTTCGAAGCCTTCTAACTATTTTTCGCAGAACTCGACTAGACTGTAAGGGAAGGATTACCGAGCTGACACCGAATTCCAGAATTATCTTTGACAAGACAAGTTTAAAGGAATCATGGTTACTTATATTATTTAGATATAACATATTATTATTGCTTAATTGCTCATTTAAGTCTGCAAAAATTATCTTAAATTGGAATATAAACAGTCTTTTTCAATAAACGTTAGGTGAAAAATTGGCAAAGTCGGGAAAGGTTTGTCATTAAGTTTGTCGTCCACAGATGTGTGAAATTGTTAAATCTATGTAAAGGTCTGTAAGCATTTTTTGTACTTATGGAAAAATAAAGGATATAAAATATGAATCATTCACTTTTAATATGGCAGAATTTATGTCGGTGTCAATACCTTGTAAGTGGTTAGCACAGTTCAAAAAATAACCAAATTATTGAATTTTTAAAACCCCGATAAAAATATGTAGTGCAATCGAATATAAAACAAAAAACATTTTGAAAACCAATGAAAAAATAGATTTTTTGTGAATATTTTCTGCAGAATTAAAAAAAAACAAACATAGGAACATTATTTAAATGGGAACAAGGGCGATATAACATTAGTACAATGTACAGAGCAGAGTAGAAGCTGTTTTGGTTAATAAAATTTAACAGGAAACCACCAGTATCATGTTTTAAAAAACGTGTATAATTATTCGGGCAAGTTAGCCCGAAAAATAGGGGTACCCTTGCATAAATTACCAAGAAGCTAAAAATTTACATGAACGTTAGGGATACCATTATAATGAAATTGTAAAAAGTCCCCATTGGTCACATGGGTGCAAAACATTTTATACAAGGTCAAAGTTCGCGAAAATGGGTTTTTGGATTTTTTAGCGAAACAGTTAGTTTTATAATAAAAATGGCTTGGACAAAAATTCTAGATCATGCAAATGTCTACAAAAATTGTCCATACACTTTTTTCTTCTAAAATTTACCATTTCTGTGAAAAAGCGATTCCAAAATTTACTAAAGATTTATTCCCTACACTTTGCATGACTACGCCAAAGAATATAAACCTTTTATATTCTTTGACTACGCTTACCTATATACATTATAAGACGTTGATTGAAGCAAGTGTTAGTGAATCTTTTTTTTGTCTCAAGAGCAGTCGCTTCGTTTGCGACTATGAATGAAATAAAGAATATGGTGAATATCAATAAAATTCACTAGTTGTCAAGGCCAGTCGTGCTCAAATGTTGAATCTCCAACAGAAGAAGAAGACCTTTTATTCTACTAGGATTACGTGTGCATAATACAGGAAATAAAACTTTAGTAAATATTTACTTGAAGTTTTTACAGAGGATAGGGAATAGCCCAAGGATCAAAGTTTATATCATGCCGAGGTGTGCTTTTATCCTGGGGGTGGTTGCCACCCCATGTTGGGGGTGGAAATTTTTTATTACATTTTAACTACAGAAATCGATAAAGTAATTTTAAGTAAAAAATGTTCTATACATTTTTTCTTAAAACTAATATTTTTCGAGTTATTCGCGATTGAAAGTAAATGTTTTTCGACGAAAAAATCGACGTTTTTAATGGGGTTTTCACGAATAACTCTAAAAATATGCATTTTATAAAAAAAACTGTAAAGAGCAAAATTGTAGCTATTAGCTGTTTTCGGGTTCGGTAAATTACTGTTCTAGAACCGTCCGGCGCTTGCGCAGTTCAAAACTGCCTGTTCGGGTTTTAAAGAACTGTTCTCAGACTTTTTAATTCTGAGTTCGCGTTTTTCTAGGACTACATTGGGAAAGTTCTAGAACCGTCCGGATCAGTGGATTATGATTGCATTCGAGATTTTCAAATGTCTGATAATCCTGGAACTGTCAGAGAACGATTCAAAGTATTAAGCTACCGCGCATACAGTTCTGGGCCGTTCTCGGATAGTTCAAGAATCGTTCGTAAAACGAAACCCGAAAACAGCTTATATAAAAACTAGAAAAAAATGTTTTTTTATAATTTCTCTACAACGAATACAGACCGAGCTACGGCTTGTTAATGGTTAGCTTTTGTTCGTCAAATGTTAAATTTGAAAGATTCAAAGTCAAATAGCGGGAAAAGTTTGCATTTTTCAAGGAAAACATATAAGATCTTTTTTAAAGTATATAATAAGACCTTTCTTATAAAAACAAAATAAGAGTTTTTAGCATAAAAATTGAGCGAGTTATGATAAAAATAAGGTCGGTCCCTACGAAAGATCATTAAAAACAACTCCCTAATTCCCCTCTTAATTAAAATAGATCTGTACCCTTCTGCGATTCTTTTTATATATGTATTATTAATACATTCTAGAAGTTTAACCCAATTAAAATGCATAATTTTAGAAAAATTGGAGCTTAAAGTGAAAAACGATTTTTCGCAATTTAAATTTTCTTCAAAATAACTCCAACAATACTGGAGATACGAAAAAAATGCTAGGGTACCGAATTATAGCTTTTTTAATAATAAAGACTTTTCATTACATATATTCTTCTGTACAATAAATATTTGGCCAGATATGGCCGTTTAATGCCTCTATTTACGAGCAAGCACCACCTGATTCTAGCCCTTTAAACTCATCCCATTTTAAAAGTAAGGGATTAAAAAGGATTTAATTACCATAGCCTTGGAGCTCTTAAATAAACCCTACAAAATTATTTTTGAAAAAACTTTCTATCATTAAAACTAAATGAGCTTTGTTTAAAAAATCAATCAACTTTTTTTTCGAAAAAATCGAATAGCCCACTTCGGAGCATAATATTCTATAAAACCGGTATACTTTAACTTTTCCGGTATAATTTTTGTATGCAATTCTACTTTCTTTTCCTATTTATATCTATTATATTGGTTTATAAGAATTGCATTGTTGTAAGGGGTGGTTTTTAAGGCTTGAAAATTTGCAAAAGAATGAAATTGGTAATATTTCAGGCAGTAATATTCTTAATTATTAAATCTGTCAAGCTATTAATTTCTTGGGGATAAATCTTTTTTTTTTTAATGAAGCTATAATAAGAGTTGATTTATAAGGGTCGAAAAGTTGCGAAATAAAATTAGTACATATTTTAGGCAACAGCATTCTAAAATTAAATCAGTATGGTAAATTAATCATTTTTTGAGGGTAAATAATTTTTTTTTAAATTTAAGCTCTAACAAGGGTTGATTTTTAAGGGTTGAAATATTTTAAAATTGTATTCTAAAGCATAAAACAATCATTAATCAACTAATCCAAACCAAATTTTACCCATCTTAAGGTTTAAAATGTTATTCCATAAGTTTTGACAATTAGGGTTAGTTTTCACCCTTAAAACACAAACAGCGCACATCACCATGAAATAGAATTTAAAGTGGAGGGTTAGAAACGCCTAATTCCAAATTTTTATACAAATCGATGCAGGACACAAAAATTGCGAGGTTTTGCAATTTTTTATCTTCATTTCGGGACAATAATTGTTTATCATCAAATCCTTTTAATTTGTCAAAAAAAATTTTTTTTGTAAATCACATAAGGGGTGTTTATTTAAAAGTTGAGTTATGGTAGTTAAATATTTATTATACCGTAAACTGTTATCTTTTTTTTGTAATAAAAGCGTTATTAAATAATTTTAAAATGAAAAAACTTTTTTTTGAATTTCGTTATTGAGGGTGATTTTTAAGGGTTGAAACGTTAAAATATAATGTTAGATACAACTCCCAACATAAAAATAGATTCATTCTACATATTTAGCTATGATTTTAATTTACATAAGGTCTATTTCTATGGTTTTTTAATTTTTTAGCATAAGGGGTGGTTTTTACCCCCTAAAGCACACCCTAAGCATATATAGACTTTGATCTAGAGGGTAAAAGCAACCTAATTCCAAATTTTCATAAAAATTGAAGCTGTACAAAACAATCCAGCGGTCAAACAGCTTTGTTTTCCCATTCACTGTACTATAATTTTTGTAGACAATTACATGATCTACAATTTTTGTTTATACTATTTTTATCATAGAACCAACCGTTTCGCAAAAATCAAAAAACCCATTTTTGCGAACTTTGACCTTGTATAAAATTTTTTTGCACACATGGGATCGATGGGGACTTTTTACAATTTTATTATAATAGTATCCCTAACGTTCATGTAAATTTTTCGCTTCTTGAAAATTTATGCAAAGGTGAATGTCTATTTTGTCCGGATAAATAAAAACTTAAATACCAAAATCCTTAAAAAAGTTAGCTTTTCTCAGTTTTTTCTTTTAGAGCGAAAAATGTTTATTACGATGATTGTAATTTAACCGCGATACAGTCAATAGCACTTTTGTAAAGAATCGAAAAACAGACAAAATTATTTTTGCTGATCCTTATTGGAACATTTTTTGTAGAGAAACATTTTTTTTTGTAAAATCCTCAACGTTAGATGTATTTATCTATGTTTGGCTTTATCACTATTTTAATTTTTTATAATATTTAAAAAAATAATAAAAAATTGATGGTTTTTGCGGGGTGCATCTCGGGAGTTCAAGAATAAAACATAAACGCGGTAACACACGATACGGTGATATCAGATATGTAATTAATAACTAAAGACTAGATATTACTGATGCCATTTAATGATATTGTCTGTCAACAATGACAAATCTGTGCTTTTTAAGGCATCTTGGTTGAAACCATAGGTTGACACGACCTTATAAAAGTGACTCTTAGGTGTTCTTCAGGCTTCTTCAGACAAAAATATACAGATGGGCTATTCTACATTTTATTTTAAAATAGTGAAAAAGCCAAAAATTTGGCCCAGTTTAATCCTTATTGGATAACCCTGTAGATTGTGTAATTTGTAGGTGCAGCTTTTGCAAATAATGTTAATTAGTAATCTCGCACATACCCACAAATATCAAAACATAAAAACTGATAAGCAACGGTGTGCGTTTTCATTACAAAATTATCTCATAAGTGCTATCTGAAGTTTAGATTATCATCTCAACCGTTACCTGTTAATCTACAATTTGATAACACCTTAGTAAGCCTAAAACATCAACATAAAAGAGTAAGAACAAGCCAGTGCATGTGTTTATCTCGGTCGGAAATATTAGAATTTGTGCAGCTAATTTTCGTTAAGGCAGAATCTCCCGGAATTCGTCTATTTTCGCAAAAATATCATAAGTATAAAAAATTAACATTAAGAAATGATTTATATATACAGGGTGTCCCAAAAGGTATGGTCCAAAGTTTTTTGATCATGTAGATTGGATCAAAATAAGGTAACAACTTCATATAACTTTTTGCTCTATGCCCCTTCTTTACCGAGCTATTAGCTCTCAAAGGTAACAATTGAAAATCGTTTTTTTTATTAATAACTTTTGAACGGCTTGTACGATCTGGAATTTTTTTTTGTTGATTAATTTTAGCTAATAACTGTCTTGCATTAACTGCTATAAACATGCCCCGAACCCATCAAAGATACCAGGTCCGGACTATCAAATTTGTAAAAAACTTCAAAATTTTTTCACTGTTTACCATATTTCAGATTTTGACCTTACTGGTAGATTCCCCTAAGTTTTCTATGGACAAAAGGTATACTTTATCTTTATTGATTGGACGAGCGGTTTTCGCGTAAAATGCATTTAAAATCATTAAGGTATACTCGAGGGCTCTCAATAAGATATACCCTGGGGCTCTCAATAAGATGTACTTAACGACTCCCTATGAATCTTATGTCAAAATCTACTACCAGAAATCAATTTTCAGCTTAAAAGTGGTGATTCACCACTTTTAAGTTACTCAACGCCTATCCAAGGTTTTTTGTAAATATCACCGACCAGGTGTAGTTTAACTAACCCTATGTTAACTTGAACTGAAATGTTGTGGTCTTTGCAAAAGATTAATATAAAAAAAACAAATTCATATTTCTTTTTTAAAAATCAATCAAATTTTCACCTTCAAACCCGACACATTTTAAAAAATAAAATTTTTTAACGTAATAATTAAAAAAATTAAAAAAAAACAAAATTAAGGGGAAAGCCCAATTTTTTTACACAATGGGGTTATTTTTCCCCTTAATGCGAGTAGCAGTAAGTAGATATTGTCATATTTAATTAAAGTGGTTTTTTTTTTTTGATTGTTAAAAAAAAAATTTATCTTTTTTGGGGAATTTTTTTTTTTTATTCATAACTATTTTTTTTTAAAAAAAGATAATCAAATTTTTTTTAACTTCAAAAATTATTTTTTTTTAAATAATTTTATTTATAAATTTTAAGAAATAACATTTTGCCTGAGATATATATTCTAATGTAGAATTAAAAAATAGTTATTAAAATTATACGAAACGTATAGAAAAATTATAATAAATTTTTAAAATTATAGTAAGATTTTAAAATAATCGTAAATTTTTTGCAATAAAGATTTTTTTTAAATATATATTTTTTTGTAACACTGTATAATTTTTTAATATACTAGAACCAACTGCCCTCTAATTATTAATATATTTTTTTTCTAAATATTGTAAACAGGAAAACATTTTTATCAAATTCTCCGTATTTTTAATGTTTTTCAATTTTGATATGCGTCATTTTGGATCGGCCATTTTGGATTTCAGATTTTTAAATTTCGACCTTAGATTTGTAATTAGTGACCACGAAAATCCCTGAATAAAATGTTTCATCGATATTCTTCGTATTGAATAAAAAATGAATAAAAATATGTTTTACCCGAAGACTCAAAATTTTAATTGCCACTTTTTCAAATTGGGGCAGAATTAAAAAAATATTTAAAAGAAATCGTCAAAAAGGAGCTCCCACAATATTTTCTAAATTTTATAAGCTTTTTATTTAAAAAAATTGAAATTCGGTGAAGCTGAGCATTCTGTAGCCATTTCGAAACAGTCTACCTCGTATCATGCCACTGTGTGTCGGTGCGTATATTACATGAATGCTTCAGCGTATTTCCTGCCTATCATAACTTCGTTATCGTTCCAAGATAAAAAAAACTGATTTTCGTTAAGTCAAAAACTCCCTAAATTTTTATCTTCGCTAAAATATCATTCACCGTATAAAGAACAAACATCAAAAAATGACCTATACATATATAATATAAACATTAAATAGGAACACTTATCTTACATTAAAAACAAAACAACGATCTTCCTAAAGTCACACAAGGGTATGGTGGTCGAATCACGCCAAGGTTATCACATTATTTTGAATTTGTCCATATTAATTTGACGAAAAGTTTGTTTCTAATTCTGTGATACGTTGTGTCTAAGACAGTCCTACTCGGGGATCTAGTGTTCTGGTGTCGGTTACCTCTAGTGTATATTACTAGTGCTAGTGTCGACAGCCCTAGCTGGATTTGCCCTGCTTTGGTGCTCTCTACTGTTTGGCGAACGTAAAATACCAAAAGTAAGTTCAGATTTTTTGTATACATATTTTTATTTTCCTATCATTATTTCGTGTTTATGCGTATTGCACCGGGTGGGTCATCTATTTGTTAACATTTTAAAAAATTATTAAAAACAAACCATATTATATGCGTTATTTTAAAAATTATTTATTTACACCCTAGTCTCGTTTTTATTTTTTATTGGAGCAGTGTCATTGATTTATGATTGTACAAGGTAGGCCAAATTGTACAGGGTGGGCATTTTATTAGGGTCCTATACATTTTCTCAGAAACTGCAGACTTTTGAGAAAAAAAATTTGACAAAGGGTTTTTGAATATTTATTTTAAAATTCCACTTTCACATATACAGGTGTTCATTTTTGGCCACCGGACTATTCTTATTTTCAATGGGACACCCTATATATTATTATATATTTAGATCGCCTCCAAAAACGAGTTTAACATATTTAACAGTATGGTCTTCACGTTTTGGGTTTATTGAGTTTTTCTTTAATTTTTGAACTATTTAAATTAATACAAGTACGGTAAATATTTTTTTTTAAAAATGTATTTATGAAAAGCAAAGCCTATTTTATCTATATTAGTGGCATTTTTTTTAAAATGTTTGTTTGCCATGTTTTGTCTATCGTAAACTTCTTCAGTTTTTTAAATAACCCCCTTTTATAATCCAAATCTATTACATAATTAAAAGACTTTCAACGATGTATAACAACATGGGTTCGAGTCACCGTTTCGAACTTATGGATGATTGTCTTCAGGAAAAATCATATTTTTCTTTTTCCAACCCCACTATATTCTGTATACTTTAAATTATAAATTAATATATGATTAACTTATCTTAAACCAAATTTATTGTATTGATTCATAATAATAAGTACACAGGATGTAGTGTGGTTGGAAAAATATGATTTTTTCTGAAGACAATCATCCATAAGTTCGAAACGGTGACTCGCAGACCCATGTTGTTATACATCGTTGAAAAGGTTTTGGTATTATATACAGGGGGTTGCATTAAAAAAACTCAAGGAATTTTACGATAGACAAAACATGGCAACACTGTAACATTTTTAAAATTAAAAAAATACCAGCTAATAAAGATAAAATAGGCTTTTGTAATTCTCTTTACGTGAACAAATTAAAAATAAAAGGAATATTTACCGTATTTTTATTAATTAAAAATAGGTCAAAAATTAAAGAAAAACTTCAATAAAGCCAAAACGTAGCGACACAGACCCACTCTGTTATATATCGTTGAACTTGTCTTTGGAGGCGCTATCTTAATATATAATAATATATCGGGTGTCCATTTCAAATAAGGAAGCGAACACCGGTCGCCAACACAATGAACACCCTGTATATGTGAAAGTGGAATTAATTAAAAGCATGAATTATTCCAAGAAACTTTTGTTCGAACTTTTTTTCTCAAAATTCTGCAGTTTCTGAGAAAATGTATAGGACCCTAATAAAATGCCCACCCTGTACACTTTCAAAGGGAAACCCCCCTTTTTAATGGAGATAGACGAAAACTAATGTCGGTGCCTGGACCTCAATTTTCGTTAATAACATATTGGTAAAACCGGCACATAGATATCTGTTACCGTTTCTGATTTACAGGGTGTTTTCCAAAAATGTGCATTTTAAAAAAATCTCTGTAACTTTTTTGCTAAGAAAATTTAAAGTTTTCTGTAAAAACATTTCCAAAGTAACTTTTTACGTAGAATTTACTGGTTTAAGTATATATTTTCTTTGGAATTATTAGTTTAATAGTTATTAACAGGAAAATTCCCTTTTTTAATGACACCCTGTATATTTTTAAATTATTAAAAATAACTTTAAATTACCTTTCCAAAAATATATCACACTTGATATTTTGCTCAAGCCCACTTTGAATAAGTAGGCTTTGGACGGCGCGGCCAAGATACAGAAAACAAATGCCTACTGCTGCGAAAAATAAAAAAAACAATGAATAATGTGGAATTTTATGACAATTTAAACTATATTAAAAATAAGATTAACTAATGAAATAAAAAAAAAAAACATTAATAAAAAGTAGTAACACAGCGCAAGAGATTCTGCACAGACGGCACCGTTACCCAATATTTTTCGCAGAATTCATCAACTCAAGAGAGGTGAGAGATGCAACCCTTGCACAATCGCGATTTCTAATTCTTGTCTAGAATTTATGGATAATTAAAAATTAGGTTCCTTAGTCTTCCCCAAAGAAAAAAAATCTATGGGCGTTAAGTCCGGTGACCTTGCTGGCCAACGGGTAGGACCTTGGTTAGCTATCCAGTCATTGTTAAAGTTGTCCGCTAAAAAATTACTTATAATTGTAGCGTTGTGAGGCAGTGCCCCGAGTTTAAATTTCGTGTTGACGTTTTAGGACTATTTTCGAACGACTCCTAAAACTATATCTTCTAACTCCCTTTCTCTAATTGTTGTATACTCTTTTATTATTTAAAATAATAAATAAATAAAATTTTAATTGGGTAGTGTCGCAATCTTTCAAAAAAATCTTTAAATGGTTGTCTTCCTTCTGGAAATTGGTTGTGGTCAATGAGCTGACATCATAGATAGAGAAAGCATTTCATTCATAAACGCAATCGAGAGCTGCGCCTAACATGGTTTGTGTTTATTATTGGCGATAGAATGGTACAAGCATAGTTTGTCTTACTTGTGAAATGATAATCCAGGAATCATATTCGTCACTTTACACACTTGGCACTGCCTTACCATTTTAATTTATTACAAGTACTTACACAAAACTAAAATTTAAACAATTGTCATAAAATAACCCAAAAAAACAACAAAAAACATTTATACTAAAACGCCATATTGGATGTGTCATCTGTCGAGCGAAGCCGAAGGTGGCCGAAGTACAATGACTATTAGTCGTTGGCCGAAGTACGCCTTTACGAAAAATGCACTGTTGTCACGTTGTCGCGCCTTTATTAGTAGCTGTCCAAAAACAAAATAGTATTTTGACATCATTACTCTTTTGTGTAATACTTTATAGTAATAAATATAACAAATATTATTCACAGTATAAAATACAATAGTAGAGGTTAATTTAATGTAATTTTAAGAATAAATTAAGTAAAATTTAATCATAATATACTATCAAGTAAATGAAACAGAAAGATACTTGGCAGCCACGCTTTACGACAAAATAGTATCTGTAGTAACCATTTTTCCGGGTTTTGGTGGTTAGTGGTGGTTAGTTGTTTGAGTACAGAGGTTTCATTCATCGCTAGGCAGAACCTTAGAATGTGCGTTTATGATGCCACGCTTTTGCCAAATCGATGCTTTCTCCAGTTAACCTAACAGCTCATTGGTTGTGGTATAAATTGCTTGCTACTTCTGCATTCTCCCCGGCTTGAATAAAATAAACTATCATATTTCATTTTTCATAATGTTCACATTTTATTTTGAATTTATTTAAAGATTACTCTAAATCTTGGCATTTTTACAGCCAAAACCACAATTTGACAATCACCAGTAAGCATTTGTTTTCTGTATCATGGCCGCGCCGTCCAAAGCCTACTTGTTTTAAGTGGGCGAACTTTTAAAAACTCTGTATTTCGAAGAGAACTCGAGCAAAATATCAAGTGAGATAAATTTTTGAAAAGGTAATTTTAAGTTATTTTTAATTATTCAAAAATATACAGAGTTTCCCATATGATTTTTTTTGCTAATTTCTATTAACCTATTACCTCTAAAAAAATTATACCTAAATCATTTTACGTAAAAAGCTGCTTTGAAAATTTTTTTACAGGAACTCAAAATTTTCCGCAGCAAAAAAGTTACGATGCACATTTTTGAAAAACACCCTGTAACTTAAAAACGGTAACGGATATCGATATGCAGTTTTTGTCATTACGTTATTGACGAAAATTGAGCTCCAGATATCGGCATTAGTTTTTGCCTATCTACTTTAAAAAGGGGGGTTTCCCTTCAAAAGTGTCCAATTTGGTTCACCCTGTTCACACGATTATTTAAATAGTTCCATAAAAAAAATCTGCAGCCAGCAAATTCCTGTAGCTGAAGTGCCAGAAACTCACGTAACATTTTTACATACTCAGTAGAGTTGACAGCGAAAATCTTTAAAAAAATTGGGTCAATAATTTTAATTTTACCATTTTAGATTTGACCCAAAAAGAGTACAGAACGCCTATATTACTTTTTTGATAGCACTAACAATTACGGAGATACCCTATAAAATTATCGAAAATGGGACACCCTGAACATCTAAATTATTAGTTTTTTTTTTAATTAATGTTAATAATAAATAAGTTTTACTTTTACCAGTATGTATTAAAAATAGAACTAAACACTTTTGCATTTAATAATCGGTACGATTACATAAGTTTTATAAACTGGTATTGACCTTAGACCTCTTGTTTCATGCAAATACTTCAAATTTCTGAATGTGTTTGTTCAATGAAAAATATCTTCAAAACCTTAACAATTTTAGTCAATACGAACTCATTAAAAGTTTTTTTTTACCAAAATACGACAAGACATTATTTTTAATTAATTATTTATTTATATAAATATGTTAATGTTATCTCCTAAAGCAATGCAATATTTAATTTAATTGCCTTCGTTTCCTGGTTTTTTGGAAATATTAAAATTAGGACTGAAAAATATTAACATAAGTGATGCAAAGTTAAAATAACTTTTTTTGTACAACCGGGCATAAAATACAATTTTACGCTCTTATTTAAGTGCGTAAAATTGCACTTTTACGCCCTAGGGCAAAAAGGTAAAACAACAATTTATTTATTTATCGTTATGTTAAGAATCCACTGATTACCATTTCAAACATGCAAATTTTTTTCTGCCGATTCTTTTTGATGTATAATATCAATCTCACTGGTGGTAACATTGGAATTTTCAGAAGAGTCTGTGGTGCTAAAACTTTTATTTTTGTTGTTATTTAAATTTTATTTTGCTCGGAATCTTCAATATAACCCTCGGCTATAGTCGAGGAGCGCCAACCTCCATGGCGTTTCACAGTCAATAAATAGCACTTTAGATTGGGCAACCTCACTTGGTTGGTTAAAATATTTTTTTTTCAACAGGCTGGGTAGAAAATTTTCCTTTCTTGTAGGATAAGCGGTCATTTTTAGCACTTTTTGGTCGCCAAGCCATATATTTCCTTATTATTGTCAAGAACGTATTTTTTTTTCTCATCATCTCAATAGTAAAGGTGCTTAGAATTTTAGTTTTTGTGTTAGGAAGTTTAAAAAAATAAAGGAATGTAAATCGGTCGCATCACTAACCCTTAAATTGATCTACTCGTCTCTTCTACAGGCTCCTGCAATTCCGAATCCAAGACAACCTTGTGCAACAAATACGTTTTATCTGAGGGACTTGTAAAGAATGATGAGGAATGTACCATATGATAATCGCTTTAAAAACGCCATTATTTTTGGGAACTTTTTGGAACAATGTTTTTGTGTAGGCATATTGTCGATTTTAGGACGGAGTAGAGGGACCATAGTGTTGAAGGCATCATGTCTTGATTTTTCCTCTCCAACAAGTATACCAGCATGGTAACAACTGTGGGCAGACTTTCTCTGAATCGTCTTCTATTTTTGGATTATTTCGGCTCATAATTCAAATTTGAAAACCACTTTTTTGACAACTTTGTTGACATCACATGTAATTATTTTTTTCCTAATTTAAAGTTGTTTAATCAATTTGACTTAAGCTTGACAGTAACATCAGCAAGAGAATCCATATACCAGTGTCAACAAAAATAAAAAAAAATAACTACAGAAAATGCTTAGTCATTAATTTCACTAAAATGTTGTTTTCACCTCAGCTGATTTTATAATTTTTATGCCCTCAGGAGTGTGACATTTTAAAACAAAAAAACACCTCTCAGTAGCGGCGTAAAATGCTATTTGACGCCCTTGGTACAGAAATAACTCGCACCTCTGTACAGTTACCTTCTCAACTTTGTTCTATTTTAACCTATGGTTCTAAAAACTTTCCCATTTTTAAATGCATTTTTTATAATGTTTTACATTGTAACTATTTTTGAAAACTTCAAACAAATGGAAAACAGTTTTGCCTCCTCCCAAGGCAATCGACCTAGTTTAATTGCTTTCTTAGTGACGTATTTATATAATTAAAATTAAAAAAATGGTGTATTTTAAAGAGGAGAATAAACTTGAAACAATTTTAAGTTCATTTTTGAATGCCCTATTGTTCATCATAAACTCGCTACCCCTTATTAAAACTATAGGAATGTAAAAAGAAAATATAATATATTAATGTTTTTTTTAAATTAAAGCTTTACCTATATCTAAACCTTTTAAATTTTTCACGATTTCGCTATTAAACCAAAGTACTTATCCAACTCAATAAGTTAACTGGTCATTGAAAAACCTTTCACTTAAATATTATTTAATAAATATAGTGTTAAAAATACAATTTTTGGGGAAAAAAATGACTCAATGAGTCCCCCGTCTTTTAATCAAATATCATCAATATTTTTTTTACAAACCGGGAATGCATTAAAAATTAAAATTTTTCAAAATTGGAAGATATAGTTTAACATAGCATCGTATATAAAAATTTTGTTGGGTTTTTTGAATTCCAACAAAAGGGTTTTTCGGTTCAATCCACCCAACCCCGGGGAAATGCTAGAACTTAAAAAATTTTGGGTTTTAAGTTGTTTCAATTATACAATTAATATAAATGTTTGTTAACAAATAAACGTTGACGTTACCTTTCAAAATTTGATATTATACTTTTAACAATAGTGCTTTAAAATTTTACTTTAAGGCACTAGTGCTTTAAAGTAGCATTTTTAAGGCATCTAGATAGTGTTAAAAATTGAATTTTTAACACGTCTTTATAATTTTAATTTAACACTGAAAATACATCATGCGCGCGCCACCTCCCAAAGGCAAGTTTTTCCTTTTTTGCCCACAAAGAAAATATTTAAAAAAAAATTTATATAATGTTTTAAATGTTAATTTTTAAAATTTTTTTAAAAAATATAACACTAGTCTGTATTTATTTGACTTTGGAAATTGAATTTAAAAATTTCCAGTGAAACTTGATAAGTTTGTAAAGTTCGCCATTTTTTTTTTTTTACACTAAGTTTAAAGGCCTATTGTTAGGCATAATTAACATTTTTTGCGACCTCCAGTTCACATTAAAGCCTATGAGATGATCCAAGAAGAAAATATAATATTATTAATGTTTTTTTCAAATGGCTCAAGCTGTATATTTTTCTAAATTTTAATTTTGCACGTTGCGCTGATTACAAAAACCTATAACACTTATGCCCTAAGCTCAATAAGTTTTGAACTGGGGTCAATTGATACTAACTTACAGTGCTTTACAAATTCGATTTATTTCAACTAAAATGATAGGAAATGGTAATTAACACAGTGATAGCCTACTATTTGATTAAATGTTCAAATTAAAAACCAGTGAAAAAAAAGTTCAAAAGAAATTCATCAATTGAAAACCCCCTTGTGTCTGACGGAAACCTAAGCGATTGATGAACTTGTTATTACTGGTTTTTATTTCGAATATTTGATTAATTAGTATGCTAATTTAGTTAATATAAATCTGTAAAGCATTGTAAGTCAGTATAAATTGTCCGAAATTCAAAAGTTATTAAATTTAGGCCATAAGTGTTATACATTTTTGTAATCAGCGTAACGTGCAAAATCCAAATTTACCAAAATATACAGGATGTGTCATTAAAAAAAAACAAATAATATCATATCTTTTTTTGGATCGTCCTGTGTACATATATTTTACGTCAAAAAATGCATAATTGAAAATAAAAAAACGGCGTGTCCTAGTGATTTTAGCAAAACAGAATACGTAAATTTTAACCGAATTTATCTGTTCTTTATGAACATAGGTTTAGGTATAGAAAAGTATTATACAATATATAATAATTATATATTAATATATATATATATATATATATATATATATATATATATATATATATATATATATATATATATATATATATATATATATATATATATATATATAAAAAAGGAACTTTGTCCGTACAAGGACAAAGTTCCTTTTTTTAAATGATACCCCATGTTTTTCGGTTTTAGTTTTGAATTCTGCGTAAAATTTTAGATTTGGCATTAGACAGTAGCGTACCAAAAATAAAACCTAAATCACTTTTTTTACAAAATATGTAGACAAAAATTTTCATGCAGGGCAGTGTTATTAGTTTTGTGATTGTTTTTGTGGAATCCGAACTACACACAACGACTCACGGTGTTTACTAGTGGTTACTCAACCAATTGCTATCTGTGTCCAATATTCTTAACATTGCTGATCTAACGAGAAATGGTGATTTATCTCGGTAATGAGTGATATTAGTTTTAATTTGGTAGTCGTAGTACATTTTTACGCAGTTAAAAGAAAAAATTACCATTTTGATTTTTTTATTAGTTTTTTTACTTAAAACGATTACGTACCTACAAAATATTGTACGCACTTTAAAACATTTTGGATTAATCAGTTTGAATACATAAATTACATAAACTCACAATGACCCCCGACCCCTTGTTTTATGCCATGACTCCAAATTCCTATATATGTTTCTTTACCGAAAGAAATTTGCATAAGGTCAACAATTTCGGTCAATTTAAAGTTAACCTTAATTGAAAATGCCCAGAAAAATTGTTATTAAAATATTTATATAATACATACTGATAGGAATTTCCCAAAAACAAACGCCATATCTCATAATCGATTCAGTTAAAGCAAATTTTAAAATGGAAAAATAGCTTTACATTTAGATAAATGTTTACCACACAATTTTTCTATGTGTTCTCCGACTAGTCTAAGGAACCCAGTAAATGTTTTTTTTTAATTCTGGTACATCTTTGTTGAAAAATATCAAATTAAAAATTCAATATTTAAAAAGCATGCCAAAACGCTACTTTGCCAATATGGCGCTGCAATGGGGTAGGTGACGTCAGTTGCCTGTATTCTGATCTGTGGCACATATCATCCACAAACATTTGTTGCAAGCAAAAAACGAAAGTGCGATTGGATTTACATTTTATTAGTGATTTATGTAACAAAATGAGTTACAAATGGTGTGCAGTTCCAAAATGTACAAAATACGTTGTTAAAAACTTCGGAAAAACTATTTGAACGGATTGATCCTAATGACATAGCAAATATTTCCGCTGTTTTCCATGATATTAGTTAAAAATTGTAGCTACAGAGTCTTATGATTTCAATAAGCATTACACTAAAAGATCCCCACTAACTTGTTTATTTTAACTTAACATTTATAACCTATAAAAGTTCTTGCTTGCTGTAGAAGTTCATCATTATTCCACTTTCTTATGATATAATTTAAGTTACCACTAAAGTGTTATTACACTTACTTTGCTGTTTTCACATTTTTTAGCCCCGAAGCATAAAAGTCGGGATTATTTTTGAAAAATAATCCGACCATGATTGCGTCAACTTGGGGCAGGTTTCTGCTATCTGCTTTTACAAAATCGTTGTCCATGGTAAAAGTACTTGACCAAATTTGTAAAATATTGCAAATAAATCACACAAAAACAATGGATAATATAGGAAAATCTTATTTAAACAGTTTTAAAAGCTTATATATCACAAGTACGCGCAAGTAGGCAAACGAGGTTTACAAGCAGGTGACGTCATCATAAACTGGACCATTCAGGAGTGTTTTGTGTCACGTGACAAACGTTTAAAAATGCATTTTTATTTACGGATTTTTTAAGAAATAAATTATTATTTTTAACTTATGTTAATAAATAACCATTTTAAACTCTTAATTTATACTGATAATAATAATTGACACTTTATTTTTCGCATTCTCAACTAGCCTATTTATTATTTTATTGTAATACATAAAAAACAGTAGATTCTGCATTAGGTGTATCTTTAAGTACGTTAGCCGATAAGTGTCTGTTCTTTTTGGTTAGTTCTGGTTATACTAACCAGAACTAGTTCTTAGTCCTAGTTCTACTTCTACTAAGTAGAACTAACTAGTTACTACTAACCAGAAGTAACCACAAGCACATAAGTAACTTTTTAATTTTTTTACAGATAACAAAAATACTTATTTTAATTTACATACCAAATCTTATACCTTTGTGTGGGCATGTAACGAAGTTGGAATAGAGGGAAAACCCGCTGAAACGTTTCGTGTAATATACACACGGCGTGCTTCAGGCCGATTCGTTAAAAGTATTATGTGTTTCTTTATTTTATGTCAGATTCTGATTCCAGCGTTTCGCTTTCAGGAAACAATCATCAGCGTCCCAATTTCTTATGGAAGCCATATTGGATTTTATTCGCGGAAGAAGTATGTACATAATACATATTTAGCTTTTTAGTAATGATGCATACTTAGCTGTAATAATAAGGTACTATTTTAAAAATGCAACAAAATTTTCAAACTTCTGCTAATTTCATAATATACAAGTATCGAAGTATCGTTTATTACAGGGGTATCGAAATAATTTCGTATATACCGGATGAGCCAATTAAATATGTTAGTGTCTGATTTTGTTTCTTTTTGTGAGGCACCCTGTATATTATAAAATCTCTTAATTTTACATAAAGTAAGTATACAGGGTATGTTGGTTAGTGAGTGGCTAAATTTCAGGAGGTGGTTCCTTATTAAAAAATATATAGCAAGTTCCGATAAATATGCGTCCAAAAATGCATAGTTTTTAAGATACAGAGTGTTATATTTAAAAAAAAAGGTTTTTGTAATTATCTTAAACAGAGCTATCGGTAATTGAATTTTAAAAAATGAAAAATAGTATTCAATTACTTCTCAGTAATTTGATTACTTTAATTCAATTACTTTCCGGAAAGAGTAATTGTATTTGGATAATCAATTAATAGGATAATGTAATTGTAACTGGTAATTGATTTTCACGAATCCAAGTAATTCAATTACTTAGAAAGTAATTAGATTACATATAAAGTAATCGAATTACTTAGAAAATAATTTAATTACCAAATAAATAATTGAATTACTATGAAAAATTCAATTATCTTTCTTTATGGAAAAAACTGCTGGAATTTTGGCCAGCTAGAAAGAGCATCTTTAAACACGGCGGTCCGCTTTGAATCCGGCAAACGCCGCTCCGCCCCGATTTAGTATTTTCGATTGATGCTTACCGCCACCATTTTTATACTTTTTTTGTGGAAAAGTCTGTTTATGTTTGGGGCAGGATAAAAAGAAATTTTTAATTTAAAGTCATTTAATGTTGAACTTGCCGAAAAAGCATTTTGAATAGTGTGACATGCGCGTCTGATGCATATTAGTATAAATATTTTATTTGTTTAGTGTTTTGTGTTTAATATATGTGGTAATTTAAATAAAGTAATTGCTAAAATATTCAATTACTTTCATTTTTAATTGATAATTGAATTACTTTTAACCAACATGCTAGTAATTGGTAATCGAATTTACTACTGCTGAGAAGAGTAGTGGGTACTTGTAATTAAATTACTTTTTAGAAGTAATTGCGACAGCTCTGATTTTAAATAGCATGTAGCCGATTTTTTTGTGAAATTTATTAATGTTATATCTATTAAAATTATAGTCCAGTGGTACCTTATTCAAAATAATTGTAAAAATGAATGTATGCTGCTGACTTTTTTATATATATATATATATATATATATATATATATATATATATATATATATATATATATATATATATATATATATATATATATATATATATATATATATATATATAATATATATATATATATATATATATATATATATATATATATATATATATATATATATATATATATATATATATATCATATATATATATATATGTCAAAAAAATATTTAATCCATTAGTAATATCATACCAGTTTTCTAAAACTCAAAAATGTAAGTGCATAATAAAATCTCTTAAGCTTCTAATTATTACCTTTTGGTTAATCGACGGTCTTTTAAACGATATCCTAAATTTTTGCTACAATTTCTGGTGTTGATGCACTTTTTGAACGTGCTTCAAGTGGATCGTCTTCTAGACGACCACGTTTCAATTCAGCAACCCATCGGTCTACTGTTTTAATTAAAGGTGAACATTACTTATACACTTTTAACGTTTGTAAAAGAATTTTGTTTTGGTCCTGCACCTTCCATAAATAGAAATTTTATCACTTAACGATATTTTTATTTTTTTCCATTGCAAAAACGTATAGTGACATGTCAACTCTAAACAGCTGTAAATAAGCGAATGAGTTGACAGATCTACATAAAACTTTACAAGTGTTTATCAAAAAGCAGTGCCATTTTTAGTAAAATAGAACAACTAACCTAATAGCGTCATCTCCTATAGAGTGACAGAACCTATTGATCAACTAGCTATAATTAGGCGAAAAAAAAAATATGAAATCATCTGGCTAGTTTTTTCCTAAAGACACTTCGATCAGTTATTTGGAATGTCACAATTTAGGCCTATACCTCTTCTTTGAGTTCTTTGTAAGGTAATGGAAAAATTCATTATCTCCCGAATCTTAAAGTATTTGAAAAAGCCCAAAATTTTACATGACAGACAGTATGGATTTCGACACAGCAGATCCACAGCTGATCTTCTTTCCTTTGTTTCACACAACTGGAACAAGTCCCTTGAGTTTCTTGGTGAATCCCAGATCGTTGCTCTTGACATATCCAAACCCTTGGATCAGGCCTGGCATGATGGGTTTGTTAACAATCTTCCTTACTATAGTCTTCCACCTAAGCTTTGTTTTTTAGTTTCCTTTCTAATTGACGTATATCAGTAATTATGGTCATTCTTCCAGCTTCTACCAAATTAATGCTGGGGTTTCTCAGAGCTCAGTACTGGCACCAACTATGTTTCTTCTTCACATCAACGATCTTCTCTCTTCCACAATCACTTACTCTAATATTTAATTTCTTAAGCCTCTCTGATTTGAAAACAAGCGCAGGTCAATGCAGATATCTCTTTCACAAGACCTTAAACTAATCTTGGATTAGGGCCCCAAAAATCTTGTCCACTTTAATGCCTCCAAAACACAGTCATATTCGCTGTAGCGAAAAAAGTCCGCCAATGCTGATCGGTTACATATGGTCGGGCAAGTTATGCAAAACAAAGAATAATTAAGTCTTGTTGGTGTTACTTTTGAGAATAACCTTAACTGACACGAACACATTACATTCATAGACTAAGCAGCTTCAAAAAAGCTTGGATTCCAGAGCAACACGTAGTTCAGTTTTATGCATCCTTTTACAGTCCAACGTGAGAGGCCCCGAACTTCATACTTTGTCGTTCCTTCATCCCAGAATGTCCAGACTATGGAACACGGAAATTTTACATTTTTTTTCAAAAACTCCTATATTGAAGTCTCGTGTGAATAAACTTCCTCTTACCACACTTAGACTTCGTGGACTGTCCCAAAGAAAAAAATAATGGAAAAGAAGATAAAATTTTGCATGCAATTATAACTGACAGGTGGCACTAGTAAATGACTAACTAATTATTGACAGCTTTTACCTTAGAGCTTCTATCAATTATTCCATAGATTTACAGAAAACGCATATATAATTGGAATGTCTCTTTGTTTTAGGATCAACGAGCGCAACAGAAACAAATACTAACGATAACAAGCCCATTAATGGCATCGCATTAGACACAATCAATCAAACAGAAGAAATTATGGCTGAAGAGAATCCGGCGCCACCACAGACAGAAAGTCGATGGATTGTAGGTCAGTTAAAGAAGTTAAAAAATTCGACGACTATCTTTCTAAAATTTAAAAATAAAATCGATCCCACCTAAAACACTTATATTAAATAGGGGCCAAGTTCCTATTTAAAAATTGCGGCCTTTAAAAGCACTGAGATCTAAAATTTGACCATGTTCTGTTCACACATTTGTTCCATTTTTTTTTGACTTGGCAAGTTTTTTACTGATCGCTCTGTAGATTGTTTTTTATTGTTGTGGCAGATTTATTTATTAAAAAGTATTTGTTGGGTACACGCCAGAAGAATCTTTATACAATGGGACAGCTTCGGTCCTGGTCCCGAGATATAGAGACTGAATTTGTCCTACCAAAGATTTTTACTTTTTTAAGAAAATTTTAATCATTTTAATTTAGACATATTATTGAACCACCAGGTATATTTCAATTATATTTTAATAAGATGTTATACCAAGTAAGACTCTTCAAATTACTATAGTGTTGTGAATTACTTACAGCTGCAGGGATGGACTGTGACACTCATGATCCCTTTTTACGCCCTGTATTAATAAGAACTTTAAACAACGTTTTTTTACCAACTTTTAACTATAAATTAAGTGCTCTATATTTATGTCGAATATGCTTACTAACCATTTTCGAAAAAACGTCACTTTATTTACATTGTTAGTTCGGGTTAAATATGAAAAATTCGTAATGCTCGCGAGTGACAATGAATTCTTGGATATAATTAAAGTACACAAACCTTGTTTGGCAATAATATAATCAATAGGGAGCGGGAGAGTTCTTGTAAACAGACTGCACAGGCAACATTGATTATACACACTGAATAACATCACTCCGGAAATATTAACTTTTTCAATGTTTATGGTATTGCACCATAACTAACATTTTTATAAATCGATGATTCTTTATTGTAAAAAAATATTTTTAAAGCCAAAAAACTAATTTTTGTTTTTTATCTAAAGTGACACTACCTTATGTCAGTCACTTTAAATGCTCAATTCGATTGCTGTTAATCGAGCAAAAATATATATATATACTGTATATCGATCATTGGATCGAGTCAGTTTACAAAACGTATTATTAAATAAAACAACAGAAAAAGATAAAATGACCTCAAAGTGCCGTACAATACTTGATTTAATATAATTTCTTATCAAACGAATACAGCGACTGTCCGAATCAACCTTAAATAACTCAATGTTGCCTGTGTAATTGGATCCTAGAACTGTCATATCAATAAGTGATTATATTTAAATCTATGTTGCCTATATCAACATAAAAACCAATATTTTTGAATACTTTTATTACATTTTCAAGATAATTTCCCGTTTTTGATTTTTGAGATCTGGCAATTTGTTTACGCTTTTCCAAACAAGAACAAAAAGATAACTATACCAAATACCCTGCGTACAAACTAGCACTGCGTTAATTCTAGTCTTTCAGTTCGTTGATATCAGACCTTACCTAAAAGTTTAACTTTTTATTAAAACTATTATATTGGTGACAGGAGAAAATTCCTCTTTTCATATTCAAACCGACAGAACTTAGAGGATTAACAGTGACAATAAAGTGGCGTTTTGTTTTTAAACGGTTAGGATTAGCGACATAAATGAAGAGTACTTAATTTTTAGTTAATAGTTAATGGTTTGCTCAAAACGTTGTCCAAAGATCTAATTAATATAGGGCGTAAAAAAGGGAGTCATGAGTGTTACAGCTAGTCTGTCCCTGCAGCTGTGAGTAATTTACAACACTTCCTTTGATAGTAATTTGAAGCGTCTTACTTGGTATAACATCTTATTAAAATAAAATTGATGGAAATGAGCCCACAGGAATATATCAACCAACCAGTCTCTGGGTTATACAGACTTGTAGAAGGAATAAGACTAATGGGAGGATTGGTATAAAAAAATGGGAGATTAGGCACAAAAAGCCCCAGACGCTGCGCTGCCTCCGGTAGTGAATCAAGACGGATCCCATAGAAGAAGAAGACGAAGAAAATAAAATTGATACAAATAAAGTTTATATAAACTTGTAGTCTTCTTTTCACGTGTTTTTTCAAATCAATATCACACACTTATACCAGTGTCACAATGTTATGATACCCACTTATCAGCTCACTTGCCTGAGCATAGACTTCGAATATGATTTAATCAACTAACTGATGTCAATGATACGTACTTCACGGCATCAGTTGTATTTTTAAATAATTACCAGTATTTAAAGTGACTTGGCGTGATAGTTATGAATTAAATGAAACTGATTAATTGATTTTTCTGACGCGACTTAATTACTTAAGTGCTTTGTAAACTTATAATTCAGATGCATAAAAAAGCGTTTAGTTTTTAAGAATTGAGGAAATTATTGGGTTTTTAGATTCGATATTTAATTTTACTTACATATTTGATTTATTTTATATGAGCGATTTATTTCATTAAAGAGATTTGCGATTTAACAGACAGCCAGGCGTCACTAGGGGCACTAGTAAACCCCAGGGTAACGTCCAGACTGACATGGGAATGCCAAAAATTAATGAAAGTCCTTGAAAAACGCAACAGAGTAACTCTCTTGTGGCTACCAGGACATTCGGGAATAGAAGGCAACGAAAAAGCGGATGAGCTAGCGAGACATGGATCATCCACACCATACTTTGGACCAGAACCTGCCCTTGGAGTGACCAAAACCACAGCATAAGGGCAAACCAGGGAATGGATCCGAAACAAACACGACAAATACTGGGCCAACCTCAGTAGAATAAGACATGGAAAAAGCTTCATAAAGGACCCATCCAAAAAAACGAAGAAAGAACTATTCAGACAAAATAGGAAAAACTTCGGATAACAGGAGGGTTGCTAACAGAGCACGATAACCTAAGAGGACACCTACACAAGATAGGCCCATACAATGGGGACCCAAGTTGCAGAATGTGCGACGAGGGGGAAGAAATAGCCTACCATGTACTGGGCAACCAAACATAAGCCCAGAGAAATATATAAACCAACCAGCTTCGGTGTATAAGATAAAGGGCATAAAAAGTCCAAGAGGCTGCGCTGCCTCCGGTAGTGAATTAAAGCGGCTCCCAAAGAAAAAGAAGAAGAAGATTTGCGATTTAAATAATAAAACAAAAAAAGATAAAAATAAATGCGAAAACACAAAAAGCCAATATTTTTTAATAAATTGTGTTAATTCTGTTGTTATTAAAAATGAATACAAAATCGGACCATTTAATTTAAGAATGACGGAAACAAAAAGAAATGAAGAAAATATCTTCTCATTGGTAAATTGCGTTTGTAATCCTGGTTACTGACTTTTTGAACCAGTTCATACATTTTGGTTCATTTGTTTTTGCTTTCATAACTCTTAAATTAAAATGGCCCGCTTTTAGATTTGAACTTTGACTATTATCTCAAAGAGTTTATTTGTTTAATTTAAAATTTAATTTAATTATCTTAGTTTATCTTAGCAATTTTTTAAAACATTAAAATTTTATACTTCCAATATTTCAGGTGATGAAGAAGGTAGAGAATCATATGATGACTTTCCCCCGAATGGAGACGAACAAGAGAACCTGCCTCCACCGGCACGTTCTGATGGACAGGGTGGACTTTCGGGATTATCCCCCTCCGATCAAATAGCCCTAATGGAAAGGAGAAAGAGATTAAAGTAAGCATTGTATTAGAGTAATGCTGATTTTAGGATTTTTTTGTAAAAAATATGCACAAAATCCTTAGATAAAGGTTATAGCGTTAATTTCGCGTCTGTGGCACGGAAGCACAGATCAACATGAATCCACCCTTAAATGGAACAAAGTTTCATGAGTACCGTTTAATAATTTATCTGCTTACCGAATATAAAAATGTATTAATATTTTAAATTTATTTTTGGGTGACATCCTGAATAGAATTAAATGTCCCATTTAAAAGTCCCTCAGGGTTATCTCAAGAATTACAAAAATTATGCAGATCGAGCAATCAGACCTTTTAACACAAATGCAAGTAAAATGTGTGCCCGTTTTTGGATACCACAATCTATGATTACGAAAAAAAAGTTTCATTTAAACGTTGTTTCCCCGGACCTAAAAAACAACATATTTTAGTTAAAAATCACCTGTTAGGTGTTTTTCCTTATTTTAAGATGTTAATAGGCAGATGTTTTAAAATTCTTAATCCTTATTTTCGAAAATAAATGGGATGCTGATTAAGAATATTGGGTGAGAAATTGGAAATTTAGAATGAAAGATTTAAAATGGCGGATTTTGGCTTTTATAAACCAATTTGCCTTAGATTCGGGATAAAATGATTTTAGGGGGGGCTGGATCAAAATTTGGCAATTAGGAATTTTGGGCGAAAATTGGAAATTTGGAATATAAGGAATCGATACCTTTTTGGAATCTGATCCTTCCAAAAAGTAATCGATTCCAGCCTTCGAATCCTTAAAATGGAATGGATTTCCTGAATTTGGTTTCAAAAGGGTTCAATTCCTACCCAGCTCTGTTGGAAACTTTAGTGCCAGTAAGTTTGGCAAGTCTATAGGTGTTTCTTGTGATTTCCTCGCTGTTTTGCACGCGCATTTTTTGGTTTTTAAAAATTACTGCATTTTTTTTATCTACAACCGTTAGGGTATGACGTTTATGTAATTATTTTTCTGGTGTTTGAGGTAAGTTATGATACTCAAAACACAACTAGTCGTGTTATGAATTTATAACACAACTAGTTTTTGTAATAATAAAAGACAACTACAAATATCTAAAAACGTGTTATTATAAATATTAATGAGTTGATATATATATATATATATATATATATATATATATATATATATATATATATATATATATATATATATATATATATATATATATATATATATATATATATATATTATATATATATATATATAATTTTCCAAGACAAAAAAAGGTGGTGCAATAATTGATTTTAAGTTTACCTTAATTACTTCAGCTTCAGCATCAAGCATAGGTAACCATGTATTATTTAAATTAACTTATAATTTAGTGGTTCTGCACATGTATCTTTATTTAAATATATAAATGCACTTTCTTTTATTTTATTTGTTTGAAAAAAAAAACGTAAAATAAGAGAAAGTGTATTTATATTATTAAATAAAGATAAATATGTAGCATTAATATCTGTTAGTTTAAATAAAACATGGTTCATTTTAGGTAATCTTAAAACCAATTAACACATCACCCTTTTTTGTCTTTTTTGAAAATTATAAATATACGTCATAAATAATAAAAACATTTTTAGAATCTCCTAAATTTTAAACCGAAATTCTTACAAATTTCATTTTTATTTCTATTTTATTTTTTTTAAGTTAATCTTGATAACGGTGGCAAAATTGCCACCGAAAATTTTTGAAACTTTGCAAAAATTGCAGTAAAAGCGTTGTACTGTATTTTTACCCAAAATAGTATTAAAATAAAAATATTTTTCCTAGATTAGTATTCAAAATTATAAGTCATGTTGCTGTGTGATTATTTTATTTTTTAGAAAATTTAGAACTATGGTAAGATTTTAATTATCGGGCAAAACGCCTATTTGATAATTTTTTGCATGCAGGGATTTTTGGGGCGCTAATCACGAATCTAAAGTATTTTCCTACAACCTTTGGTTTTTGGGTTATGAAGTCTTCAAGTGATCTAATTCAAAATGGGCCATTTCCGAAATTTCACCTTCTTGGAACTAATTACCATCAAATGGGACCAAACACTGATGGGACACTTACTTATTAAAAAAATACACTAAAATTTGCAATATTTTATTGCTTATTTTTAACTAAAAACACCTCAAATAAATCCAGTTTTTTATTTCTGGTATAGCTTAATTATGAATTAGATCAATTAGGGAGCGTTCAAGTATTACGTAACGAATTTGGGGAAAGGGGGTGTTTTGTATAATGTTACGATGCGTTATAGGGGTGGAAGGGGGTTTGAACTACGCGTTACGTAACATGTTTTTTGTGTAACTCTTCAGAATGGCCGCATAGAGAGAATCTCTCACGCTTTTTTAGAACGTTTTTTTCTCATAATTGTGACTTTTAGGTAAAAATGGTCATTTGGTGGTTACGTGAAGTTTTACTGGAAGGGAGAGGGGTGGTACAGAAAAACGTTACGGCGAGTTACATGGGAGGAGGGGAGGGGGTCAAAAAACTCCCAAAATTACGTTACGTAATACTTAAACGGCTCAATAATTCAATAACCAGAGGTTCCGAAAAAACCTGATTTTTAGATTCGTGATCCCCGCCCAAAAAAACCCTGTATCCAAAAATCATCAAAATTGGCGTTATGTTCAATAAGTAAAATTTTCCTAAACTTCATTAATTTATTTTTCTCGCCGTATACATCGCGACTCCCTCCCGAAATGCGGATATCCATCCACCTGTTTGAATGAAAACGAACCGCAACAACTCCGTTGTGCTTGCGCCAATCGCGTTCGCGCGCCGCTGATCGTACGACATCACGTCATCGCGTCGATATTTGTTTTCACTAAAATTACGTTCATCGCATGTTTTTTTCCCGGTAACCTTGATTTTTTTGTTAAAAAAACAGCAAAGATGGTGAGTTTTTTAATTATACCAGTAGGACGAAATATTCTTATCAAAAAAAAAAAAATGGTGTCAAAATAACCTTTAAAATTATGTTAATAATTAATAATTATTATTGTAGTGTTTGTTTACGTATCTTGGATTCTTAATTAAATAGAAACTTTTGTAAGGTTGTGTGTCTAGAAATTGCTAGTTTAAAAAGGAGAATTATTATGCTATTGGCCTTGATATGCCTCTTTACTGATTTGGACACTACTGTCGCCGACGTGAAAATTAATAAAACAATGATTTTGTGTTTGTCTAGGTTAGGTTTATCGGATGTTACGCACCCAGTTTAGTTTATGTAGGTTAGAATGAATGAAAAAGTTTAAAAATAATATTAACTAATCAAAAATATGAAAAACCGTAGGTCAAGTTCTTGCTTTTCCCACTTTATTCACAAAAACAACTAAGATGTAAAAATCATAAAATTGTTTAAGAATTATACCCATATCCTAATTTTGCCGAAAATGAACAATAATTAGTTTGTTTTACACTTTTAATATACCTATAAATAATACAGGGTGTCCCAGAATATGTGGACAATCTCTCGGAATCTAATAGAAAACCTAAAAATATTATGACAAGTTCCCATAAACTTTTTTGCTATGACCCTCCCCTACGGAGATACAGGTACATAACGGGCGCCCCTGGAAATCGTTTTTATTTAAAGAACTTTTAAAATAATAGGCGTAATTTAATATTTTTTTATATGATGATTACTAGATAAGTCTTCTTAAAATAAGCCCATTAAATCATATTTGGCCTATTTAGTTTGCCAGGGACGGACTAGCTCTGACACAATAATAGCAATTTTTTTAACACCCTGTATGATAAAGGCTCAACAATATAATTTTTGGATAGCTTTTACCGTAAACTAAAAAAAGGTTTTCCTGATTGACATCGATAAAATCAACTGTTTACGAGAAATAAAATATCATGCTTGGTAATGTTTTTTATTTAAGAAGGCATTTTTTGGGTCCATTTTAAGAAGAAAACTTCTTATAAACATATGCCCTAAACGTCTTAACTTTTGAGATACAGGGTGGTAAAATTTTCAAAAATAAATCATTTATTATTAATATCTGTAATACCACTTTAAATATTTTAATGAAATTTGGCACACATGTACTATCTATCAAGAGGCATTTTTTATTGTACCACATTTTTTTTATTTGCCAAAATAGGCAGATCAAATTCTGTACGAATGCCACTGGTGGAAATGAAAAATAATGTGATACACTAAAATATGCTTCTTGATAGATAGTACATGTGTGCCAAATTTCATTAAAATATCTAAAGTGGTATTACAGATATTAATAAAAAATGATTTATTTTTGAAAATTTTACCACCCTGTATCTCAAAAGTTAAGACATTTAGGACATATGTTCATATGAAGTTTTCTTCTTAAAATGGACCCAAAAAATGCCTCCTTAAATAAAAAACATTACCAACCCTGATATTTTATTTCTCGTAAACAGTTGATTTTATCGATGTCAATCAGAAATACCTTTTTTTAGTTTAAGGTTAAAGCTATCCAAAAATAATATTGTTGAGCCTTTATCATACAGGGTGTTAAAAAAATTGCTATTATTGTGTCAGAGCTAGTCCGTCCCTGGCAAACTAAATAAGCTAAATATGATTTAATAAGTTCATTTTAGGAGGGCTTATCTAGTAACCATTGTATTAAAAAATATTAAATTACACCTAGTATTTTAAAAGTTATTTAAACAAAAACGATTTCCAGGGGCGTCCGTTATGTACCTGTATCTCCGTAGGGAAGGCTCGCAGGAAAAAAGTTTATGGGAACTTGTCATAATATTTTTAGGTTTTCTATTAGATTCCGGGAGATTGCCCACATATTCTGGGACACCCTGTATATATATGTTCTTTATTTTAATAGAGGAGATTGAGAAAAGGGGCATTCATTACACACGCCCACAAAAAAAATAAGTGGTGTGTCCTGGGTGTCGAACTAAAATTTTTTGGAGTATTTTCCCCTGAACACGAATCTGAAGTTAAAATTGGGGGTCAATCAGCAAATAATTGAGAAAAGGCGTAATTTCAGATATTAACAATTTTTTTTTTAATTTAACACGTCAATATCTTAAAACTATAAAAGATACACGAAACTTTATATGACATAAACAATGTTTTTTAAAGACCTTTAATTTAAGTTAACCTTTTTGTCTAAATGCAATATTTTTCGAGTTATAATCCAAAAACCGAATTTTCAGAATTTTTTTAAGGTATACCTCTGGAAAAAAATATATTTTTTTAATTTTTGGATTTTTTCTGCAAATTTTAAGTGATTTGAGATTTAAATAAATAAAATAAATAATTTATTATTAGAAAAAACTTATCACATTAAAAAAAAGCTTCCTATTTTGGATTGAATTTTTTTGTCAAAATTATTTTTGTCCTGCATGGATCTGGGGGTGGTTGCCACCCCATCTTGTGGGTGGGCATTTTTTATTACATTTTAACTACAGAAATCGATAAAGAAAGTAATTTTAAGTAAAAAATGTAAAATTTGAAAGATTCAATGTCAAATTGGGGGAAAAGTTTGCATTTTTCAAGGAGAACATATAAGGCCTTATTTAAAGTATATAATAAGATCTTTTTTTAAAAACCAAAAAAATAGTTTTTAGCATGAAAACTGAGCGAGTTATGATAAAAATAAGGTCGGTCCCTACTTTTTTCTACGAAAAGATCATTATAAACAACCACCTAATTCCCCTCTTAATTAAAATAGATCTGTACCCTTCTGCCATTTTTTTATATATGTATTATTAATACATCCTAGAAGTATAACCAAATTAAAATTCTTAGTTTTAGAAAAATTGGAGCCTAAAGTGAAAAACGATTTCCCGCAATTTCGTGAAAATAGCCATTTTCTTTAAAATAACTCCAACAATACTGGAGAAAAGAAAAAAAAATGCTAAAGTATCGAATTATAGCTCTTTTGATAACAAAGACTTTTCATTTCACAGATTTTTCTGTACAATAAATATTTGGCCAGATATGGCCGTTTAAAGCCTCTATTTACGAGCAAGCACCACCTTATTCTAGCCCTTTAAACTTATCTCATTTTAAAACTAAGAAATTAAAAAGGATTTAATTTACATAGCCTTGTAGCTCTTAAAAAAACCCTACAATTTTTTTTTAAACTTTCTATCATTAAAACTAATGGGGCTATGTTTAAAAAACCAATCAACTTTTTTTCGAAAAATTCGATTAGCCACTTTGGAGCATAATATTCTATAAAACCGGTATACTTTATACTTTTACCGGTATAATTTTTGTATGTAATTCTACTTTCTTTTCCTATTTATATCTATTATATTGGTTTATAAGAATTGCAATGTTGTAAGGGTTGGTTTTTAAGGATTAAAAATTTACAAAAGAATGAAATTGGTAATATTGCAGGCAGTAATATTTTTAATTATTAAATCTGTCAAGCTATTACTTTTTTGGGTATAAATCTTTTTTTTTAATTAAGCTATAATAAGGGTTGATTTATAAAGGTCAAAAAGTTGCGAAATGAAATTAGTACATATTTTAAGCAACAGAATTCTAAAATTAAATCACTATGGTAAATTAATCATATTTTGGGGTAAATATATTTTTTTTACTTTAAGCTCTAACAAGGATTGATTTTTAAGGGTTAAAATAATTTAAAATTGTATTCCAAAGCATAAAACAATAATTAATCAACTAATACAAACCAACTTTTACCCAGCTTAAGGTTTAAAATGTTATTCTATAACTTTTGACAATTAGGGGTAGTTTTCACCCGTAAAATGCAAACAGCGCACATCATCATAAAATAAAATTTGAAGAAGAGGGTTAGAAGCGCCTAATTCAAAAATCGTTTTATTACATCTAATTTAACAAACTGAGACTTTTTAATACCTAATTCAAGTTTGACTGGTCAAACCCCGATTTCATTAAGTTTTGACGTTTGCCTGACCAAATAAGTTTCTCCTAGGTTTGACGAAAATTCTTAAGTCAAAGGCCGAAAAACTTCATTTGTTTGGGCTTTGACTAAGACTTCAAGTCAGACCTGAGGATTGACCAGTCAAACCTAGGAACGCCGGAGCTTCGAGGATTGACTATGACATATATACCAAATTCGAAATTAATACCTTATTTCGTTCTGGAGTTATGACGCCAACGGACAGACAGACAGATCTGCAGACAGTCCGACAGACAGACCAGATATAATTACAATTGTTTGTAATTGTGATTTTTTTGTTTTTATTGTTAATAAAGAACCCCGAACAATCATTATGGAAAATAAGTTTTGGCCATTTTTTTTTAACTTTACAAATTGATAATTAACAACATGCTGATCAAAATTCTCAATGGGCACGAAATCCAATAAACCCCCCAAAATCACCCCATCAATTGCTTTACCGAAGTAATTATTTCAATAGTCGAACCTACACTCTAGTCACTAGACTTAAGTCTGACATCCCCCAATCATTCAAATACTCCGGTTGTGAAACCGTTTAATCGTTAGGGTCCAGAAATCGGTAAAATAGGTGTGACCTTCAGTTTTTGGAATGAAAAACAAATTTTGTTTGTGGATACCTCCAAAGTGATAAAGCAATAAATTCTGATTATTATGGTAACCTTTTGAACAGCTACATATAAAAGATCTGGTTTACAGAAGAAAAAATATTTAACATCAAGATAATGCACTTTCTCACACATCTTAAAAAACCATCGCAAAAATCAGTGAATAAATGTAGGATTTATTGCAACATCCATATGATTCGCCAGATTAAGCCCCCTTTGACTTCTGGCTGTCCACACATCTTAAAAAATGCTCGCAAAACAATTTTATTAAAGAGGTATCAGCACCCGTGGAAGTATTTCAACGCTCTTTCGGATTATCCCTTCAGTAATAGAATTCATAAATTAGAAGGTCAGTGGAACAAAAGTACTAAAGTTCAGAGAGATTATATTAAAATTTTCACCAGTTATTTTTAACCAATCAGTTGCTTTATTTCGACATTGTTACTATGGTAACCAGCAATTTTTCTGGACATTTTTCATCCACATAAGCATGTAGACGTAAAATTGATAAGTGGAAATTTCCCAGCACATGACAGCTATCATATAATTAGACAATAATAATATTGAAATAATATTGACAATATTTGTTATTTACTTACTTTATAAGTTAAAGATATTACAATTTATTGAGGTGTACATTCTATAATATCATTAATTACTTTAAAATTCTTCAAAAATTCCACTTTTTCGCAACATTTCTATTCAAAGTAAAAAACCCACACAATGTTAATGACAGTTCAAATAACGAAAAACGTCAAAACTCGCATTACACACAGCCTTCTATTTTTTTGGATAACGTATAAATAAATATTGACTTAATATATTTTTTTTGAATAGAATTCCGGTATAAAATTTTCTTACTGAATCCTCCACGTGCTTGAATTAATTGCGGGAAATTTGTCTGGTACATGAATTTTTAAAGAAAATTAATTAAAATTATTAAAAAATTCATGTACTTAAAAAAATTTCGGCAATAATTTATGCTCTAGGGTGATTATTTGTGACAATTTCACATCTTCTATATAGATCAATCAAATATTTTTATTTTGTTGGTGTTACCATAAAGACAGTGACTTATCCTGGTAAATTTTTCGTTGTGAGTAGGCTGCATGAATTTAATAAGTGGAAAATTTTGTCATCGTTTGACATTATGACATTTTATGATTTGATTATAATATTTTTATTTAAATGTTTTAAAATGAATTCTATAAAAATACTGAAATAGAAATAAAGATGTTTCGCAAATTTTAGCAATATAAATGAATTACTGAAGGCTAAAATAAACTTCATTTAAAAGAATAAACTGCCTCACATTTAGCCAAAAGAACCGAAAATATATATTTAAGTATTTTATTTAAAAGCTTGTTGGAACTATGTAAACACAAAATTTCGTTTGACATTACTGCATCTGTTTGACAACTGTCATAGTAAGTTTTATTTTTAAATTAGTTAATCGACGAAAATGTAAAATTTTCTGACCGAATAACCTACGTGTTAAAATTAATTACCGGTTTTCTCGGTTTCACTCATGTTTTGTTGTGTTTAAAAAAATCCTGATAGAAATTTTAGATATTTTTAAGTTGGATTTTTCCCATACAATTAAGGCGGGTTTTTCGATTTGAATGAAACTTGGTACAGTTCTGATGATAATCTTTTGTTACTATTAGGGAGCAATGGCGTAGCTTCAGGCAATTATATTCATTTATTTCGTCCTAACCTGTTGGGTATTAATATTATTAATAATTTGGTAAATGATACTCATTTTTTTTAAGTTCTTCATAAAAAAGGTACTTTTAAAATAACTTGATAAATTTGATGGCTTTCGAGATATTCTAATTTTAAACTTGCATGGTGCGCAAAGAGTAACATTTAAAATTAAAGACAATAGTAATTTTTACACAAAATATTTAAAATTGTTCACCTTTTTCCCGGATACATGCTTTTGATTCACCTTTTATTGATTTTTTTGTAAAAATAAGAATTGTTTAAATTTATAATTTCTCGAAAACCGTTAAGTTTATCTATTTAATTCTAGAGTACTTTTTTATTTACAGTCAGCAAAAAAAGTGTTCATACATCACTTCTTATACATTTTTGGTAGTAGGATTAACCAAATCAAATAAATCTATGAAAAAACATGAGTAAGTTAATATTTAAAGCGTAGTCAATAGAAGATTAATTCAAAAACAACTGCAAAATATTTTATTGAAGCGCTAAATAATGTGCATACAAGTACCAACGAAAATTACGTCAAGAAAGTCTCCATATACTTTAAAATTATTACTTGCGAAACCTTCGATATACTCAAATAAAATTAATCAAATTAGGCATGTTCGGCTAAATTAAAAACAAATGAATTATTTTCGGCCATATTATTTAATCTGTCATGTGTAAATAAATTTGCAGTCGAATATTTTAATAGAGTTTACTTTGAGCGAAAAAAAAATGAAATTCCAAATGTAGTTCGAAAGATGGTAATTGATTTATGGAAAGATAGAAAATCATTAAGAAATATAGGAAAAATAATTGGAAAACCGCATGGTACGGTTCAATATATTGTAAATCAATAAAAACTACTGGTTCTTATAAAATTCGGCATCGCTCCAGACGCCCCAAGAAACTAACTCCACGTAAAAAGGTATGTATTATTAGACAAGTAAGAGGAGATCCCAAAAAAAGTGCATCAAAACTTAAAGAGGCTATTCAAAAAATGTTTTTTCACAAACTGTGAGAAATACTTTGCATATGGCAGGTTATAGAGGGCGTGTGGCTAGAAAGAAGCCATATATTTCTTAGCTTAATAGAAAAAAACGGTTGGCTTTGCTAGTGAGTACGTCTCCAAGTTTCCTGAGTTTTGGGAATCCATAATATTCAGTGACGGAACTAAAATTAACGGAACCAATTCCTATGGTAGAACTAAAGTTTGTTAGCCCTATTAAACATTTCTGGGAAGAATTGCAGCGGCGCGTTCGGAAAGACAATATTTCTAACAAAGAATTAAAAAATAAAATAACAGTGGAGTTGGAAGCTATGCCTCCAGAAAAAAACTAGAAAGCTCGTTTCAAGGATGCCGAACAGGTTACATGAGATTATCAAAGCCAATGGAGGACCAACAGGATATTAGTTAAAGGAAAATGTTATATTTAGATAAATAAATATCAATTGTTGTTTTAAGTGTATGGAGACTTTCATGGTGTAATTTTCATTGTTACTTGTTAGAAAATAATTTAATGTTTGAATAAAATATTTTGCAGTTGTGTTTATTTTATTGAGTAAGCTTTTAATATTAACCTTATGATGTTTTTTGGTAAGTTTGTTTAATTTGGTTAACCCTAGTACCAAAATTTATAAAAAGTTTATAATCAGAAGGAGTATTTCGGTCAGTGTTCTAACTCCACCAAGCTTCATTTAAATTTAAAAGTCCGATTTGAAAGTAATGAACAACTTCATTATTCTAACAGTCATTTATGATATAAGTGCTAAAAGTGACATTTTATTTGGTGAGAAGGGAAGTTTGAAGCACGACGCCGAAGGTGGAGTGTTCCATGCCTTCGAACAAAATAAATTCATTTTTGGCTCGTATATCATACACTGTTTTATCTACAAACACTATTAAAAGTCCAAATAATGTTTTTTTATCGTCGACATTATTATTATTTTTAAAATCTAATTTTACCTAATTTATCTATAAAATAAGTTGCTAAGGTAAAAAAAACGAATTGGTTGATTTGTCTTTGTTGACAAGTAACGTCAAATAATCGCGAATTCTTGTTCGATGAAAGTGATCAATAAAATGAATATCTCTCGGTGGAAATCGAAGAAGCTGCCAATAAAGCTACTTTTAAACAGGGTTCGAGGATATATATCAATGGAAAAATATATATATATATATATATATATATATATATATATATATATATATATATATATATATATATATATATATATATATATATATATATATATATATATATATATATATATATATATATATATATATATATATATATATATATATATATATATATATATATATATATATATATATATATATATATATATATATATATATATATATATATAAAAAAAAGATATGTTAGGATGAGTTTATGGGCCAAAAGATACATGTAATAATAAACAAAGATTACACACTGGATCCTATCGAATCAATATGGCTACAAATTAAAATCGGCACAATATCACTAAACATTGCCTGTATCTATAGGCCTCCAAAAGTAAACATTCAAAACGACGAGCCCATGCTGGCCGCAATCGTGGATGCGAGTGCGAGGTTCAACAATTTGCTTATATTTGGCGATTTTAACTACCCTGATTTGGACTGGATTAATCCAACACCTTCCGAAAACAACTCGGCCGCCAATATTTTCATGAATACATATCTGTCAACCAGTCTAGTACAACATATAAAAAAACCCACACGATTCCGGCAAAACAATAGACCATCTCAGCTAGACTTACTATTAACATCTGACCAAGATTTAATCTCAACAGTAGAGCATGAACCACCTGTTGGTCGTAGTGATCATTCAGTTCTTGTTGCGACGTGTCAGATCATACAGATTAAAACCAAAAAAAACTTCATAGCTGCAAACTATGAAGAAATCAATCAGTATCTGGACTCGGTGGCTTGGTTGTTGGGTGACACGGAGTCCATGGCTCCAATGGCTGCAGAGAAGTAAACAACTGCACGGAAAGATTTGTTCCTGAGTATCAAGTAAAAACCTCTAAAACGAAACCCTAGATGAATCAAGAATTAAGGAAGGAAATAAATTGAAAGAGAAAATACTGGCACTCTTACAGAAGATCTAATGATGAAGGTGACTACCAAGCATATAGACAGTTAAGCAATGAACTAACCAATCGTATAAGAGATGCAAGAGAAAACTACGAGCGTAATCTTATAGACAGCAAAAGTAATAAGAATTTTTACAGATACGTCAAAAGCTTTCTTCAATCAAGAGTTAGTACACCCATACTTAAGAGTCAGAACAAGGACATCATTAGTGACCCAAAAATAATAGCGTCAGTATTTGCAAATGAATTCCGGAATGCTTATAAGGAGGAGCCCCCAAATTGGACTTGCAAGTTGTTCCCGATACACCAAGAAATGATGTGTCTATAACTGATATTGACATAAGTGAGGAAAAAGTGGTGAAGGCAATAAACAATATGAAGACTGACTGTAGTCCAGGACCGGATGGTACACACCCTGTTTTCCTCAAGAATAGCCCTTCCATAATTAAGCCACTGACATCTCTTCTACAAACTTCCATGAACGAGGGAAAAATCCCAAGTGACTGGAAAAAGTCCATAATAATTCCAATTTAAAAAAAGGAGATAAATTTAATCCTCAAAATTACGACAGATTAGCCTAACATGTATTCCGTGTAAAATACTAGAAAAATTGATAGTGGAGGAATTGACAGGTTTTTGTATTGAACATAATATAATTACAGAAAATCATCATGGATTCCTGCCAGGCAGATCAGCTGTGTCAAATCTTCTGGAATGCGTAAACTCGTGGACAAAATCAATGGATAAAAGGGAACCAGTTGATATTATATACTTGGACTTTAGTCGAGCATTTGACCAAGTTTGTCATAAAAAATTATTACAAAAACTGGAATGGTATGGTATACGTGGGAGGCTGTTGAGTTGGATCGAGGATTTTCTTACAAACAGAACTTGCTCTGTCAGAATTGAAACGGGATACTCACGGGAATACGGGGTGACAAGTGGAGTGCCTCAGGGTTCGTTCTGGGCCCCTCTTGTTTAACTTGCCGAAGTGTATTAAGTCCAACGTCTCTTTGTATGCAGATGACACGAAAATCTATAACAATCCCATAACAAGCATTGACATCTGAAAATGACTTGCTTACTATAAGAGATGGTGTGAAACTTGGTTGCTGACTTGAACGAAAATAAATGCTCTGTTCTGCATGTTGGCTTTAGTAACCCCTGCAGTAACTTCTATTTAAAAAATAGTCCTATCAAAACAGTACAGACACAGGAGGACTTAGGGATCTTGATAAGCTCAGACATGAAGTGGGCGTCCCATATTGGAAAAATCGTCAAAAAAGCCAACGCTGTGTCCTACATGGTGTCTCGTGCATTTAGAAACATTTCTCCTGAATTTTTGGAAAAAATCTATAAGACCTACATTGTCCCATACTTGAGTATGCGGCACCAGTCTGAATCCATATTTTGTTAAAGACATCCATGCTCTTGAACAAGTTCAAAGAAGGATTACCAAATTATCACCTGCCATACGATATCTGAGCTATGAAGAAAGGTTAAAAATATTAAACTTAACTACCCTTAGAGAACGCAGAACGCGTGGAGATCTAATAGAGACCTATAAAATCCTCAACCGGCATTACTCCGTAAATTTGAGTTTCTTCACACTTAATAACGATAGAAGACTACGGGGTCATCAGTATAAACTCGTTAGTGAGCGTTTTAGTAAATTATGTCGTCAGCATTTCTTCTCTAATAGAGTAATTCGTAACTGGAATGCTTTTTCCAAATGAATGTGTTAGTGTTGAGACAATAAATTCTTTTAAAAATCAGTATGACAGACTCTGTAAATAATAGTGTATATAAACTAGTGTAAATAATAGTGTATAGATACTAGTGTAAAAATAGTGTAATAAAACAAGTTTAAACGGCAACGCCGCCTAACTTAACTCTTAATAATAATAATAATAATATACGATGTTTTGATATTTATAATAAATATCGGATATATTCGAACCCTGTTTTTAAATTATTGCATAGTAAGTCAAACTAACAATACGAATTTACATACGAGATTATTTTGATCTAAGTATTACGTTTCTGTAATTTTTTATCTGTGTTAAGAGTAAATCACTATTAGTACAAGTGCTAAAATGAATAACTTTTAACACCAGTGTCATATAGTGACATTTTAGACACTGACAGCATGCATTAAAAATCAAAATTTTACTGACGTTTGTAGAAAAATGTTTTATTTCACACCCTGTATCATAAAAATAAAGCCGTGTTGTAGCTATAACATTTTTCCCTTATTTTTGGCCTTCTTAAGTAAATACATATGTTTTTTAAACATCCTGTATACCAGTCGATATAACTGCTCTACTCTTGATTTGTTTTGACGAGTTTATGAAGTGGTTTATTTTTTCTGTTCTAGGCAAAGCTGTTTTAAATAATTAGTACTTGAGACAAACTACAAATAATGTAATTAAAATAAAACATTTGGCAATTAGTGTCATAAAAAATAATTGTGCTATTTTTAATTATTGCTTAAACTAATTCGATTGCAATTTAACTACATTTGCGTAAATATTTTTAAGTGCTGAACATAATAGTGGATAAAATAAAAATTCCACAAATGGGTGTTTCAAATGATTAAGGTGTTTTAGTATTTAATTATTTGGCACGTTAAAAAAAGTTTTATAGGGTGATTCAGAGGGCAAGATTTTTTTTGTAAATTAAACCTTCAGCATTAAAAGTCATTTTATGTACGGGTGTTCCATTTTCGACACTTTTATAGGATATCTCTGTAATTGTAAGTGCTATTAACCGAGTAATATAGGTGTCGTGCTCTTTTTGAGCCAAACTTAAAATAGTATAATCAAAGTTAAACAATTTTCGCTCGCTTCAGAGATTTCGGGAAAATTAAAAAATTGTCAATTTCAGAATGACTCAATATTTTCTTAGTAAACATATATACAGAAAAATGTTTTATATTTTTCGAGATAGCAAACAAACGCAATTTATTCGCTTTTTCCACTTTGACAAGGAGACGGCACGGCCTTGGGATCGGCGATTTGGCTCAATTTTTTTGTGGTGATAGAGTGCACTTGGTATATCACAATATTAAAATACTAAGGCGCACTATTAAGAAAATCCGGCAAAAAAAAGGTTTTAATTTTTTTTTGTGTAGCATACGTACTTAAAATGTAACATCATTGTCAAACAGCTATGTGGCTCAGGCGGTAGCGTTCCCGCCTTCAAACCCAAAGATTCCGGGTTCGATTCTGCTCCATGCCTTACTTTTTTTTAATGTAATTAATTATTTTTAATATTAGTATTCTATAAAATCCTTCTAAAATTTCTTTTAGTTTAGTAGTGTTTTTTTTATTCACAATAAGAGAAAAAAAATAATATTCTGAAGCCATTTTGCATTACATATTTATTTACATTATAATTATTTGCAAAAACCAGAGTGATAGTTATTATAGAAACATTTAAAACAATAATTATTACAACACACGGGGTTTGTAAAGTAATCCTTAAAAAACATAGGTACATCATTTATATTCATCAAAACGATTCTGTCAGTACATAGTTTTGAGGCATAGATATGTAAACTAATGTTACAAATATTTAATTAAGAAATTTGATATAAATAAATTTAAGAAGTATTTTAAAGAATAAATAAAAATAATTAATTATGTAAAGAAAAAGTAAGGCATGGAGCAGAATCGAACCCGGAACCTTCGGGTTAGACTTACTTACTTACTTACTTACAAATAGCTTTATTCATTGTCTCAAATATTTACAAAACATCTTAATAGCTACAATATATACAATAAATATGTACAAAATAAGTTCATCCCCGAGTGCCTTGTTCAGGCTTTGAGGATGGGAAAAACGGCCAGAGGGGGGAGTCGTTAGAAGTCGGGAACGCTACCGCCGGAGCTACGGCCACATAGCTGTTTGACAAAAATATTACATTTTCAGTATATATGCTATACAAAAAAAAAAAATTAAAACGTTTTTTTGTCGGATTTTCTTGATAGTGCGCCTTAGTATTTTAATATCGTGATATACTAAGTGCACTCTATCACCACAAAAAAATTGAGCCAAATCGCCGACCCCAAGGCCGTGCCGTCTCCTTGTGAGTATAAACTTATATATCATTTTGTTTTAAATGTTTTGTGTAAGTAATTTTTAAAAATTAATATGTAAAAACGAAATTGACGTTAAATGTTTATAACAATTAGAATGTCAACATAGTTTTGTTTCTAGGCTATTAGATTTGTTTCATAGTCTACTGTAGTTTAAAGTAATAAAGTTTAAATAAATCGCATAGAAAACCAATGTTGTCCATTGTGTTATATTTTTTAAAATACGATTTAATACGCTATCTTTTTTACCTCACCCCGTATACTTATATTGAAAACGGTAGATTATTCAACAATCATTATAAAGAAACTTTCGTATAAAACATTTTTTGTCTGTCTGTCGCGATTTTCCCCGGTTCTCTTAAGCGAGCAAAAATTTTCAAACTTTGATTTTACCATTTTAAGTTTGACCCAAAAAAAGCACATGACGCCCATAATGCTTTTTTAATAGCACTAACAATTATGAAGATACCCTATAAAAGTGTCGAAAATGGGAAACCCAGTAAAGAAAATAAGATTTAAATATTTAATGACGTCAAACATGCCATTTTTGACAATTCTGTTTTATAACATTTAGTTTTTTAAATTTCAAACTAGAGTGCTTTGACGACGTTAAACCCGTTTTTGATCAAGTAGCCATGTAGTCCGGGAGGCCACCGCAAAAAACCAAGCCCATAAAAGACATGCATGAAACATTTCTTATATTACTATTAGACCTGGAGCCGAGAGGGTTTTTGCATGTATCATGGGTTCCACGCCGAGGCTTTGGAGGCTGATAGACATCGTTATTTTCCACTTTGATTTCTTGGTATGGCATCCCTAAGGTGTAGCTTTTAGGGGGTGAATTTTTAAACGTGTAAATAATATCCATGCCCCTGGATCATAGGCCCCACTCCGCGAACTCAATGTGCCATACCAATATGGCGTCACTTAAGGTCTGCCATACTGACCGAAATGTGTAATTTTTCCACTGTGGACATGGATTATGGGCCCCACGCTGTTGTTTCGTGATTATTGTTAACAATAAACTGTAGAACAAAGATTTCAGAACGCCATACCTCTGGGGCATCGCCAAGTGACCATAATAATGGGACGTTCATTGCTAAAATGACATGTTTGCCCCATTATGGCGGCCACTTGGCGACGCCCCAGAAGTATGGTGTTTTGAATTCTTTGTTCTACAGTTCATTGTTAACAAAGATTAGGAAACAACAGCGTGGGACCCATGGTCCATGTCTACAGTGGAAAAATTACACCTTTCGGTCAGTATGGCGGACCTTGAGTGATGCCAGCAGGTATGGCACATTGGGGTTTGGCTTCCTTTTGATGACATAAATCAATAATCAAAGTGACCTATGACAAGGGTATGGATATTACTTACACGTTTGAAAATTCACCCCTCCTAAAAGCTACACTTTAGGGATGCCATACCGGGAATTCAAAGTGGGGAATAACGTTGTCTATCAGCCTCCAAAGCCTCGACGTGGGGCCTATGATACATGCAAAAACCCTCTCGGCTCCAGGTCTATATGGACTATAGTCAATTCATAGCGGCCCCTCTGCCTCAGCTTAGCGGGTTCAAATTGCATTTTTTTTACCTTAAAAAAAAACGTGAAAAATCGTTTTTTTTTTTAAATATAATTCGAAAAGTATTAATTTTATGATAAAAGTTATATAATCAAAATTGATGGCCCAATAAAACTACGTCAGTTTTTAATATGAAATTTTTTGTAGCGCTTTTAGTTTTTGAGATATTAACGATTAAACTTAAAATAAAAACGCAAATATCTCAAAAACTAAAAAAAATACAAAAAATGTAATAAACCAAAAATATGCATTTTAGTATGTTCTATAAAAAAGGTTATATACATCTTTTTAATAAAATAAGTAATAAAGGAGATATAAGCAAAAAAGTTATTTTGGCCATTAAAAATTTCGCTAATAACAATATTTTTTGGTACGAGTAAGTATACCAGCTCCGATTCATCTAAAAATTAGTTCAACAGACCAACAAAAATTAAATAAAATATCCGCGCCACCAGGTTATTCCCCATTGCCTCGAGGCACATGTGTATTAGTTTATTTCATTCAATAAATAGAACATTTTAATCTAATTTTTAGATGGATCGGAGCTGGAATTCTTACTTTTACCAAAAAAAATATTGTTATTAGCACTTTCTTCCTTATATCTCCTTTATTACTTATTTTATTAAAAAGGTGTATAAAACCTTTTTTATAGAGCTTACTGAAAGGCATATTTTTTGTTTTTTTTTAACTTACATTAGGCCCCCTCGTTCTATTTGAAAAAAATGACTTATTACCCTAAATAAAATGTTACACTTTAGTCCGTCTGGAGAAGCTTTAAAAAAAAGACGTTCAAATTTAATTTTCGATAACTACCTGAATAGAAATTAACCGTTTTAACGTATTCATGGCACTTAAGATTAAAATTTTAACAAAATAATATTTTACAGCAGAAGTGTCAAAAAATGGCATATAAGGTGTCATTCTATTCGAAATGTCATATCCTATCGAAATAACAAAAGATATACCGGTGGTGTTATTTAAAATTTAACCGTTCCAGTCATTTCCGGTTAAAGCAGAAGTGCTACCAATCAATTGAACAGGTTAAACAATATTATTTATGTCAAATGCCGCTTAAAAATTTATTTTTTTATCTTAAATAAAATTTTAAAAGGGGGAACCATCTCTGCTACCTCAGGCGATCACAAGTTCATAGGGATCAAGTAGTATCGCTATACTCCGAGACCAGGACCAAGCGGTCCCATTGTTAAAAATTTCCCTGCGAGTAATCCCAACAAAAACGAATTAAAACACGAATGTCCACAAACTATAGAACATATTGAAACTTTTTTATGAATATGATCAACCATGACTTCGCATGACTTGCAGCATACTAATTACTTTTACTTACTTATTTCGATATCTTCTTTAGTTTGTTCACTGTGATTATAAAATCACTCGTAAGCAGTAGTGTTGATCACGGCCGTCTAGTATTCAAGAAAAAACTGGGACGTAAACATTTTTTTCGGAATTTTTTAGCATAAATTTAAACGTTGTTTTGACGCCAACAATTCCATTCAATTATCTTAATTACCAAATATTTAATTATAGGTATTTCACAGCGACCATAGTTGCATTACCACCAAAGCTAGTTCGAACGATACTTGAGTACCGAACACATTAAAAAACTCGTTTTTAATGACCGATGGACCTCGATTTTTAAGTAATAATTAATAAAATGATTAGCAAACAAGTTCTATGAACAAAATATTGGAAAAATTCTTTCGTAGTGTGTTTAGTTACTTTTTGGTTGTTCTAAGGTACGTGCGTCTGGTGTTTATCAACGCGTTAACTTTTGAAAGTGTTAAAGAATCTACTGATTCAGAAGAAAACGAAGAAACAACAATAGCGGAGTTGTTATCTAACGAGAGAGGAGTTGTTGTAAAGGTTTTAGTGGTTCGAGTAAACCTAGCAAAATAGGTAGTGAAATAAGTGCGGAAAAAAAGGGTAGTGATGTTGAAAAGACGGACGAAACCTCGAAAACCAGTTCAAGTAGTTCTTCCCCAAAGTTAAAACGACCCGAAACGCTTAATTTCGTGCCTAAAACGGAAAAAAACTTTAAAAATACGGTAAAAAAGAAACAAAGAGTCGCTAAGAAACCTTCTGAGCCTTCAATTTTAAAGATTCCTCCATAAATTACTAGAATCAGATCAAAACCTGCAGGACCTTCTAATTTAAGTAACAAAGACCAAAATTCTTCAGATTTACTCTCAAAGTAGCTCAGTATACAGAAAAAGACTTCTCAACATAGTACTTCTAATGATAACCAAGACCATTCAGGACATCAAAGGATTTAGGTAGATCACTAGCTAATTCCAGTAAAAAAGTCCAGGAAGCCCAAAGCAGCCTTAATGATCTAGAGACATTAGGTAATACATCTACTTATATTAGGCCTACTGAAACAGAACATCAAGAGGATTTAAGTACATTTACCTCCTCCTCATCAACTTACGCCAGCAAAGACCAGATAACTCAGGAATGTAACAAACAAGACGATTTAGAGGCATTAGATAGCAGTCAAAAAGGTGTCCAAGACCAACATTTAGATAAAAAAACCAAAAGGCCTTCGGAAAGTGAAATAAAACCCCCCAAGCACATCAGAAGAGTCTAATACTTCTGGTAGGCTTATACAGATAGAAACTCGTTTAAACAACAGGAACTAGCGCCCCCCTTACAAGTTTTTTTTTCCAAATTTTTTAACTTCGTGCTATCCAAAATGTTAAAAAAAAAAATTTTAGGGGGGGGAACAGTAAGAGTTTTGGGGGATCGGAGATGGCGGAAAGGTTCCTTTCCCCCCCCCCCCTCCGGACGTTACGATTACGGAAATCCCAATGTGGAGAAGGGGTCCGATTGGTTGAATAGGAAAAAATTGGGAAGGCTTCAGGTGCCTAGAAAGGGGCTGAAGTAAGTATATGTTAGGTTTAGAACTTGGGGGGTAACATTTTTATGTAATTTCGTACATAATAAGTAAAATAGGTTTAAAAAGTTACTAGTGGGGTATAGTAGTCCCAAGGCGTACTTTATACGGGGAAAAATGAGAACGGGAGAGTTCGAGAGAAACGGGATATTCCCCCATGGTTTTCGTTCTCTTGCCAAAAAGAGAGGGGCGATTCGAGAATCTTTTGTATTGGCGGCATCACTAAAAAGAAAAAAAAATGCATGTAACAGGGGGTTTTAGGATTTTTATTCTTGTAATTACAGCACGTACAAAAGAAATTTTTTACATAATTACTGGTTTTTCTATACAGGGTGTTCCTTAATCATATACAAATTTTTAAAAAGGGTGGTACTATATAAAAATTTTAAAACCTTCTTCGCTTTAAAACATGGTTCGTAATGCTCCGTTGGGGGGCATTCAAAAAACCCCTAACGCATTTTTCATTTTTTTTCCCCCCTCTCTAAATATAAAGTTTTACGTAACATTCAAGCTCAAAAAATTAAATTAGTCGCATATTGAATAAGTTTTTGGGATTTTTTTAATTTTTAAAATTTTTTTTAAAAAAATTTTTTTTTAATTAAAAAAATTAATTAAGTATTATGATTGTTTAAAAAATTTTGTACGCGTTGACCTGTAACAGGGCAGGGGGAAATTAAGAATGCGAGCGGAAGGGGGCTAGAGCGCTGGGGTTTCCCCACGGCTCGTGGAAAAGTGCCGAACGGCCATTAGTGCGATATTTTCTATACAAGTTTAAAAAAAAATTTTTAACATGGGGAAAAACCCCCTTCCCCCCTGTAAAAAAAATTACGTGGTTTTTTTGGGGGATCCCTTACGAACATACAGGATGTTAAAAAATTAAAAAAGGAAAAAAAAAACATATTAAACGAAAAAAATTATTTATGTTTTCCCCCAAAAAACCTAGTTAAGTGGCTGTATGCATTCCTGTGCAAAGCCAACCAAAGCAAAAAAAAAACCTAGTTATCGTTTCACATAGAGGTATGAGACTTGGTATGTTAATTCACATAAGTATATTCCAATTGCCCATAAAAAAAAATGAAAAAGTAATGCTAAGTGGTTTTTCAAATATTTGATTTAGAGAATCGCCCATTTTACTACTGAGTCAGTCAGTCAGGCCTATTGACTCATTAAAATTCCCCAAAAAATGTTTTGAAGAAGCTTGACGTTTCGGATACTCAAAATTTATATTTGAAGCATATCAACCCCTTTTCGGATACTAAACCTTACGAAATACCATTTTAACTGGTATTATATTACCTATCATATTAACATCACAACTAAATTTTTTTAAGAACCCTCAAATATGACAATGTGTGCATTTATATAGTCTCCAGTAAATGAAGGGACAAAGCTAGAAATAAATCCGTACAAAATTTGGGCAATTTTTTTAGGTCATCGGGGATGCTTTCGAGAAAAAAAAAAAAAATTTATCAACATTTAAATTGTGGGAAAGGGCAAAAAAGGATCCTAAGGCCCCAAAAAAAGGGTTTCCCGCAATTATCGCCAAAATATGCGAATGGGAGAATTTTTTGTTAAGACAAAAAATGAAGATCGCCCTGTAATCTACAAAAATGGTCCCTACAATTTTTTTTTTCCAAAAAAACGATAAAAAGGGCCCAAAAGGGCCCCCATTTCAGCTGCCGCTCTACCCCCTAGAATGCCGCTATATTCATGGATTCACGCTTGCGGACGAATTTTCCCCTTATCGGACAATTTTTAAATTTTTTTAAACTTTTAAAAAATTTATGGAAAGGGAAAAAAACCCCTCCCCCCCATGGCATATGATTTGGGGGCCATTCTGATGTTTCTAGAATATTAAATAAAGCTGTCAAATTTTTTTTTTTTAACATAATATTGTGAGTGCACCCTTAAATTTATAGATATTTAACAAAAAATGGTTTGTTATTAACATTTTTTTATAATGAGCCCCCCAGCAAGTGTTCAATGATCCCAGAAAATTTCCTTCATCATCTTTCTTGCGTTTTGAAAAAAATTGTTTCGCCCACCCCGCTTTTTTTGCCTTTAAAACCCATCTATTTAGTTTTATGGATTTTTCGACGGCCGTTTTGCAAAAAATATTGGTTTTTAAAAAAATGGTAAGGACTTTTTTGTAGATTTGGGGGGTGCCTTAATTTTTTTTTTAAAAAAAATTCTTTAATTCGTATATTTTGGCAGATATTGGGGGAAAAATTTTTGGGGTTTGGGGGGCCCTTTTCAGCCGGTTCCCATCGGAATCTTGAAAACCTTTTTTTTCGCTCAACCCCCCGCGAAGACCTAAAAATGTATTTACAGCTTTAAGTACTTTCAGGTCTTCAGTTACTGGACTAAATAATTGTCAGTAAAGGCACACCATGAGAAAATTTTAAAATTCTATATTTTTGCTAATTTGTCAAAAACGAATAGATTTAAAAATAAAGTGTGATATACCTCCGTAATCAGAATAACATTTTCTGTTTAGAGAATATAATATACAGGATGTCCCATTTAACAAACATTAAAGTTAGGCGTATATGTCAAAAATTTGTTAGTAATTTTCCCCGTATAACTTAGAAAAAGACTTGACTACCAACCATAGATTCTGTTTTTTAATTCATCTTGATATCAGCGAATCAAAATGTTATCAAGCTAAATTGAACGCACGGTACATCCGACCAAAAACAGGCTTAAGCTTGGTCTATATCTTCATTCATCGCCAAAAACAAAACAATAATTCAATTTTTCGACAGTGTATCTTCCAAAATACTCACATGAAGTAAATCTCAAGATCAAGTACTATTGTGAAAAGTTATTTCAGGGATCAGTTTATTTTAGTATTACTTCGGACGTGTTTGCGTTCAGTTCCGTGAAAGTTTTTCACCCGGTTTTTGACCGGTGCGAAGTGCCAAACATGTTGTTTTTAATTAGAAATTTTCGACAACTCTTGTTCAGTGCCTGTTGTTAGTTCTTTCATGTACTCGATTAGCCATTTATTATCGTGTGTAATTAACAAGCAGTGTTATAAGGAGATACATACACCGCATCGATTTTTCTAATTTTTCATTAATAAATAAAATATCCTTTTACTAATCAATATTAATATTAGTTAGGGAGCCTATGACATGCATGCAGAGCTGTCGCAATTACCTTTAAAAAGTAATTTAGTTACAATTACCAATTACTCTTCGGAGTTGTAGTAAATTACGATTACCAATTACTAGCATGTTTGTTAAAAATAATTCAATTATCAATTAAAACTAAAATCAATTGAATATTTTAGCAATTACTATATTTAAATTACCAAATATATTAAACACGGTATACTAAACAAATAAAATATTTATGCTAATATGCATCATACGCGCATGTCACACTATACAAACTGCTTTCTCGGCAAGTTCAACATTAAATGACTAGAAAATAAAAAATTCTTTTTATCCTACCCTAAACATCAGCAGATTTTTCCACAAAAAAAAGTATAAGCACGGTGGCGGTAAGCATCAATCGAAAATACTAAATCGGCGCGGAGGCGGCGCGGCGTTCGCTGGATTCAAAGCGGCCAGCCGTGTTTCAAGATGCTCTTTCTGGTTGGCTAAAATTCCGGTAGTTTTTCCATGAATAAAGGTAATTGAATTTTTCGTAGTAATTCAATTATTTATCAGGTAATTGAATTAATTTCCAAGTAATTAAATTTCTTTATATGTAATCTAATTACTTTCTATCTAATTGAATTACTTGGAATTCATGAAAATCAATTACCAATTACGATAACGTTATCCTATTAATTGATAATCTAAATAAAATTACCTTTTCTTAAAGTAATTCAATTAAAATAATCCAATTACCGAGATGTAATTAAATACGATTTTTTTAATTATTTTATTTTAATTACCGACAGCTCTGCATGTATGGTAACTAATATTCGTTTTTTTATACAGAGTGTCCGGTAACTATACAGCATAATTTTAGAATCGTTCCTTTGTCATAGAAAAAAATGTCGGTATGTGTGACCTAACGAAGATACAGGGACCTAAAGTAGGAGTAGCGAATCACTTTTTTGGCTCCAACTTTTAAACCAACTTGTATAATTTACTTAGTAAAATTTTTATTTTTTATTTTGGTCATAAAGACTCATATTACTAAACTACGGTATATATTTTACATCTTAAGGGAATTTAGAATTGGATTTACCATCACACTTGTTGGGCCCAATTTTTGACGTATCCTCGTCTTAACACAGAGTGTCAATACCATCAGATTGATTCTAATATCATTTATTGCTAATAATGTTATTTTTATCACCAAAAAATTTGTTCTAAATTCTTGTCTACTATTTTTTTTGTCTACTATTTTTGTTGTCTATCTAACTTCTTTTTGGTTAAATACTGATTTTCCGATTGCATTCCAGTCGATGGACAGTGTATTTTGAACCAATATCTAAGTATTTGTAAATACAATGCTACATTTCAAGAAATGACATTTATAGATATGTATATAGTTTTTCAATAATATTGACGGGGGAATCTTATCTTAACGATCAAAATACCTTGGAGTTTTTAAAGGTTATAGTGGTTTTAGTTACAGTGATTTTAATATCAGAGAGCGCTTAAATACATTGTATTATATATTATAACATAACGGTTTTGGTTGTTTTTTTAATAAATAATCGGTGTGTAAATGTTTTAGAAATGTGTATCTATAAATGTGTTGTAACAGTAAAAATTTAAGGCTAACATTTTTGTGGATTATATGGAAATACATAAGAATAAGACGCTTTATTGAGTTTTTGCTTTTTAAAAATTTCTTTTCTTCTATTTTAATTTAGTTATATTCGGAATTAGGGTCACAAGATGAGGACAGAACAGAGACATATTTGTGGCTTTTCTCGTATTTAAAAACAAAATGTTAGATGGCCATCTTGTGTATTTTTTCCCGTAAAATCATAAAAAACGCCGAGGAAAACACTTAAGAAATGATTTGAGTTCTGGTTAGTCAGTTTTTTGATACGTTTGAATTTCATATTCATTTTTAGTAAGATTAAAGTTGTGAAATATTTTTATTCTTAAAGTTTATCAAAAACAGAATTATTTAAAAAAATAAAAAATGTCAAATTGTCGATTAAAAAAATATAAAAAAGAATAAAAATCGCAAAATTAATATTTTTGATTTTTTTTATTGTTTGTTTTAACACGTAGAATATGAAACAGATCCTAGAAATTGCTAAACTGAAATGAATGCATTTTAGTGACAAAAAACTTGAAAAATACCCATTTTTTTATTTTCAAAATAAAAATTAATACCGCTTTTTTTATTTTTTCTAAAAGATTCGTAAATCCGCCATAAAATAGAACAAAATGAAAAAAACATGTCAATAACTCGATTTTTCGATTTTTTATGGCCAAAAATAGGTGGTGCTTCACTGATGCACAATTACTCCTAAAATATTTTAGAGGGTGATTTAGTTAGTCCTTTCATAAAAAAATATATATTAACATACGTTTAACATTTCGAAATATGTGTCCTTTCTGAAATACGGGGTGTTATATTTTTCGGTTTGATGTATTTTTAGGAAATTATTAGAGTTAAACCGTGTTACTAATTATTACATTTTATGTCAGGTATTAATCAAGGATTACAAATAGATTTACAAAATCAAAAATATCAGTGGCGTGCCTATATTTTTAAAATGATATTACTCTAGTGCCTACGCGCACGCACCAGGTGAAGCGAATAAATTATTATTTACACTAAAACATATGCTCTAATGTTAACACTGTAAACTTTTAGAGTTTAAAAAATAAAGACATTTCATTTAAAGTCCAAGCTTCCTTCATACGCGTGAATTAAAAAAATCGACCCAATTCCTATATTCGCGGCTTAAGATTTCTTTATTCGCTGATCTTATCGGTACATCAGTACATACACATTGATAAAAAGGATTCCAATATGTAGGTATCCAACCGAATATCCTTTGTAAACGCGTCGTTAAATGCTCAAATGGACTAATATCTGAAATTGCGATTGGAATAGGATGAGATGGGTTCGAACAGATAGAACCAAGTGACATTCAGAAGTTGCTTGAATCGCAAGATGAAGATATGGCTGAAACCGACTTGGAGGACATGTTAAATTTACAGCCCATTAAAGAAGAGACTTCAACAAGCAGGGGAAACGTGACATTTAATTTGAAAAATCTTAGTGAAGGTTTACGAATGGCAAATAAGCTTTGTGATTTCTTTATGAAAATTGATCCGTCTATGGAACAAAGTTTTATTTTTAAGAGGCAAATTGCTAATGCCTCTGCTGAATATCAGTCTGAATTGAAGAAGCTTTTAAAAACTGCGAGAAAAAAAATTACAAAATTCTTTAAACCACTGCCTAAGCCTGAAGATAATAATTAATCAATATGGTCAAAAACTTCAATTAAATTCATTTTTTATATACTTGTTTTTTTATTTTGTCACCTAGGAACGTATCCTCTATAATCCCATATAAATTACCATTCCATATTGACGGATTTTGTTTTCGCGGCATATTTACCAAACATATATCTAGCCCGCGAATAAAGAGCTTTTTCTGTGCCCAATAAATACAATAAACCGAAAAAAAAATTAAATTAAACACATTGTAGTTTGAAAAGGAGACATTTTTCGACATATGTTAACATAAACGTTTCTTTATAAAAAAAACTTAAAAAATCACCCTCCTTCCCCTTAAATATTTTGGATTAAATGAGTTAAATTGATTCGGTTACTAAAAATAAATACGAAATATTTTTTATTAAAACGTATAGAAACAAATGAGAGGCTTTTCAAAACATACCAATAAATATAGTCCACAGTACAGGCCCCCCCTGGCAAGTTGATTACCACATACTTTATAATTCGTGAGTAACTTCGTTTCGACGAGACTACCACACTTTTCCTCTGCGACTTTTCTCGATTCCTCCGCTTTTCCGCTCGAAAAAGCCCTATATTATGTCGATTTCCCAAGGTTCTAAAAAGTCACGACCACAACTTTTTTTTTAGCTAAAGTTACTGCAAATTTTGTTAAAAATGTAAATTTAAACTTGTCCGACAAAAATTTGTCCGACTTTTTCATGTCTACCGCTTGAAACATGCCCAATTGACAAGGTATCTAAAACCGATCACCACATAGGTAATTTTTGGTAAAATTAATTGTAAATAATTTATTAAATACCATTTTATGTTTGTCCGACAAATTTCAAGCCGCATTTTTTCAGTCCGACAGCTGGAAATTGGAATTTTGACGGGGTATAAAAAATTGTTGACCACAAACCTAATTTTCACTTTTTTTTCTTTTAAAATTTATTGTAGAAAATAGTGATACCCCTGTCCGACAATTTAGTGTCCGCCTTTACCCTCAAAAATAATAAAAACTACATAAACATTGCAGTGTTCCGTAACACCTCGTATTAAAACACGGATCCTAGATTAACACCTTTTCATTGGAAATCAGGTTCACAAAAGTTTCTATGGTAACAACAATGCAACGTACACCGTAACTGTCTCGGGTTAAGTACAATATAAAAATTGTACAGGAGTAAAGTACCCTTATTTAAAAAAATTCAGCAAAAGGTTATAAAGAAAAGTTCAGAATTAAAAGTTATGCCTCAATACCAAAACATGGCCTCCTAAGATTTTTTTTTTTTGAAAAACCTTTAAAATTTTTTTAATTTTTTTTTATTTACCTCAAACACTCTCATAATTTATTTTAAATAAAATTAATTTCGCATAATTTTGTTCAAATTCAAGCATATTTGTAACATTAACAAAGATTTTTAATTTTTTAAGGAATCACAAACTTCATGTGTGTTGCAACGTTATTAAACACAACTTTAAAATTTTACAAAAATTCTTTTTAAAAAGGTAAAACATTAGTAATGATAAAATGCATATTAAAAAACGGTCTTTTAAACTGCAAAAATTTTATTTTATATATTTATTAAAAAACTGTACAAATTAAAATACATCATTAAAAAACCTACTAAAATTATCGCGGATACTCATGAAAAAAAAAAACAAATAAGGGTTAAAAGTAAACATTATGACGGTTTGGTGACAATAAGTTTTCTTTCTTGAATAATTATTCTTCGCTTATTAAGTAGTTTATTTGATTTCAAATGCATCCTCCAAGACAGTTATTGTTAGCTTAGAAGGCCGAATTAGTTTTAATATGTAGAGATAACTATAAATCAGTACGTAAAGCAGGGGATATTATATATATATATATATATATATATATATATATATATATATATATATATATATATATATATATATATATATATATATATTATATTTTATATTTTAAAAATTTTTTGTATTTTTATATATTTTGTCGGACTATATTTTTTATTTTTTTGTGATGTCCAATTTTGGAAATGATTTTATACCCAGTAAATTTCAATTTAGCTGTCGGACTGAAAAAATGCGGCTTGAAATTTGTCGGACAATCATAGGATATTATTTTATAAATCATTTACAATTAATTTTACCAAAAATTACCTATGTGGTGATCGGTTTTTAATACCCTGTCATTTGGGCATGTTTCGAGCGGTAGACATGAAAAAGTCGGACAAATTTTTGTCGGATAAATTTAAATTCACATTTTTAACAAAATTTCTAGTAACTTAAGCTAAAAAAAGTTGTGGTCGTGACTTTTTAGAACCTTGGGAAATCGACATAATATAGGGCTTTTTCGAGCGGAAAAGCGGAGGAATCGAGAAACGTCGCAGAGGAAAAGTGTGGTAGACTCGTCGAAACGAAGTTACTCACGAATTATAAAGTATGTGGTAATCAACTTGCCAGGGGGCCGTACTGTGGACTAATAGGGTTATAAAAACTGTGAATGTTATGTCGTATATCTTTTGTTTCAATTCAAATCATTTTATTAAATATTCTTTTTGATTCTACGGAAATAAAATTCACAAGGTGGCTATTTCACATTTTTTAATATAAAGAAAGTCACAAAATATGGCCCTGGTCTTAAAGGAGCTTAAACCATTATCACACCTGTATTTTTGCTTCAAATATCACCTTGAAATGCCTTATTTTCTTTAAAAAATATCGCAAATCTTGTGTTTTTTTAAGATTTAACTAAATATTTAGTGGCAATAAATACATATAGTGTGCTTTGTATAAAATTAAAGTTGAAACACCGGTCAAAATGGATGAAATGTGTCAAAGAATCTACGATAGAAGAAGGTTAGTGTTAATGTCATTTTTATTGGTAATGAGTCAAAAATTTTAAAATTTTAAATAGTGACAATTTGTTAAGCCATGGGTAAATAAATAAAGTCTTATGGCTAAGGCGAGGTACGTAGAATAGTAACATTAGATCAGTGGTTCCCAAACTTTGTTTATGGCGCCCCCTTTTTGAATTTAAGAAATGGTCGCGCCCCCCACTACCTCCGACTATACAGAAACATTTCTTTTACTAAAAAAAGCATTTATTTACAAACATAACATCTGACAACCAAGCCAATTTAATGCGAAATATGGTGCTACATTTCCTTAACAAGGTCGGAAATTCTTGGTTTTATCTTTAAAAGTGCGCAACATAGGTCAAAAGCAACATCAGTTTCAGTTTTTTTGTTTTAATATCCATTAAAATAGAAAATTATTTTTCACGTAAGAAGGCTGTCGAGAATGGTGTGTAAAATTTCAAAGCCATTTCCTCGATTAAAGGAGAGACGAGAAGATATTTTATCCAAAATGTAGTAATCACCAAATTTTCAAAGTCATTTTTCGCCACTGAATCGTGTTTTCAGTCGATTGCTTGTTCTTGCCTTTCTTCTGGAAGGCTGTTTATATCAAAATTAAAAGAATTTTAAGCAAATTTATGTCCATCATTGTCATGTTAATTAGAAAATAATCCATATATGACTTTCCAGATGAGATATAATATATATAATATATGTTGTCATATCTTCGTTTTTAGCAGTGTCGTCACTATTCTCCAATAATAAAGACGATTTTGGAAATAAGAAAAAAAATGTTGTTTAAGCTTTCAGACAACCTTCCATACATAGATCTTCTTTTTTCATTTAACCTGATTTTTTGCTATTTTAAAGATAAAAATTTGTATTAAATTTTCTGAGCTCTCGTGCTCCTCTTAATGTTGCTTTGCGCCTCCCCGGGGGGGCGCGCCCCAGTTTGGGAACCACTGCATTAGATATATATGTCGGCGCCAAACACTGAAATCCGTCATTTTTTGAATTGACTACGAAGTACATGTATTGCCGGCAGCCAGCCTAATAGCCTTATTATTACAGTGTTTGACTAACTTTTCGGTGATTTTCTGTAATGCCTGAATCCGTTTAAAAAAACAGCGTAATAATCATGTTTAATTCATTGGTTGCCCAGACATGACTGGGAACAACTGAATGGTTAGTTCTTGTTAGTTAAATAAGGTTTTGCGGGCAATACGTGTAATGACTAGTGATTTCACAAATTTCAGTGTGTAAGTTATACATTAAGGGTGTTTGGGAAAATGTGGGAAACCTTTCGTATATGAAAAAACCCAGGAAAAGAATACTACAAGTTAATAAAAACTTTTTTCGTATAGGCCTCCTCTTCGGAGATATTGACTCCCAAAGAGCTCCAATGGAATCAAATTTTTTAGACATAAGGTTTAAACCTCTAGGTATATTCTTATTTTATGATAATTAATAAGATGTAATACCAGGTAAGACTCTTTAAATTACTCTCATAGAAAGTGTTGTCAATTATTTACAACTGCAGGAACGGACTAACTGTGACACTCATGACCCCCCTTTTACGCCCAGTGTTGATAAGAACTTTGTCGATTAAAAATTAAGTGCTTTTCATTCATGTCTCTAATCCAAACCGTTTTCGAAAAAAAATCAGGTAATTGTCTCGAAAGTTGCCTCCTCTTCGATTTTGACCAAAGTTGGTATACGGGTTTTTTTGGGGCGCTGATTACGAATCTAAAAAATGTTTATTTGGCAAAGTTTCGTTTTCGAGATATTCATCATCAAAGTTGTAAATCAAACTAACCTTATTTACACAAAAAAAGGAGGAATTCTTTCTGCACAGAAATTTACACTAAATTGGCACACATATTTCATAAACACCCTTAGGGCTGCTGCCTTTAAACTTGAAAGTTCGCAATTTAATGAAAAAAAGGTGTAAAATAAATAAAAATACAAACTTTTTAAAGGTGTTTATAAAATATTGTGTGCCACTTTAGTGTAGAAATTCAAAATTGTGTACAAAAAGAAGGGGGAAGGAATATAGTGAAAATGAGGTTAGTTTGATTTTCAAATTTGGCGATGAATATCTTGAAAACGAAACGTTGCCAAAAAAATATTTTTTCAGATTCATAATCAGCGACCCAAAAAACCCCCATATACCAAATTTGGTCAAAATCAGAGAGGAGGCAACTTTCGAGACAATTACCAAAAATCACCTTATGTACACTGTAACAGCGTTAGTCGCCTAAGTTCTATCGGATTGAATATGAAAAGGAGGATTTTTTTCCTGTCACCACATTATTGTTTCAATAAAAACTTAAACTTTTAGTAAAAAACTTCGTAAGAGGATTTAACATTGGCTCCGTGAAGTCTGATACACTCGCGAGCACATTTGATGGAAACAAAGATATATCTTTTATCGAAATACGCCAAATACATGACGTTGATGTAATAAAGTGATGTTTTTTTGAGAACTGTTGGAATAAGCGACATGAATAAAAAGTACTTAATTTAAAATCAATAGTCAAAGGTTTGTAAAAAAAGTTGTCTAAAGTTCTTATTAATACAGGGAGTAAAAAAATGGTTAGAAGTGTCACACCTACTCCGTCCCTTCAGCAGTGAATGATTCACAACACTTCCTTGAGAGTAATTTGAAGAGTCTAACTTGGTGATACATCTTATTAAAATAAAATTGGAATATACCTGATGGTTCAATAGTTTCGTCAAAAAACTTGGTTCCATTGAAGCCGTTTGGAAATGAATATCTCCGAAGAAGAGCCTATACGAAGATAGGATAGATTATATGAACTTGTAGTATTCTTTTCACATGATTTTTTTTTCAAATCCAAAAGATTTTCCACATTTTTTCGTATATTTTTAATTATTATTAGGTATTAGGGTGTTTTTATGCTTTAAAAGTTTTCTTGCTGATTTTTCTCTTTGCTCACGCGCATCTTTTTTTTAATATTGCTATAATTTTCATGCAGACAAGCGCTATGTTTGTTGCAGCAACCCGGCTATTTTGATGATTATTTTGGTGATTTTCAAAGTACCAGTCCTAAAATATTTTGACACTATACAATAATTTTAACCTAAAAGAGCGAAAAGTTTTGTTTAAAATATTTTTATAAATACTAATTCAAAAATTCATGTGTGCGTTCATTTTATAACTTAGAATTTTACAAAATAAATTGTTTACAATTTTTAGAAAGTTTATACTCGACTAAAAAACCTGGAAATTTTGGAATTGGAATTTGCATTTAGGTATAAATGTCAGGGAATTTTCCAAAATTTTCTAAATGTCAGGGAAAATCTATGGGATTTCTGGAAAAAAATAAAGAATAATATAATTGGAATGATATACCAACATTTTTGACTAATATAACAATTCGGATAATTTTCTTAAGAGTATTATTTTGGATAGGTTTTTATTTGCTGAATTATTTGAAGTTATTACAATCGTTTTATTATTTTCTCATTGAAATGAAAGTAAATTTCTAGTGAATAAGGAAATGTTTATCGAGAATATGCAGGCAAAATCGTTGGTTGCTAGATGGACTGTTTGTGATGCAGTAAAGTCTTATGGAGGCTTAGATAATATTAAAATTACTCCAAAAATGAAAATATCCTTTAGGCAATCACACATGAAAAACCTTCATTATCTGGCAGAAAAAATAAAGCTAATAAACAGGAAAAAAATAGAGGAAAAAAGAAAAGCGGCATCAGAGATCAAAGGTCTAGAGAGGAAAAAGGCAAAGTTGGAAAATAGTACTATATACAAAAAAAGTTGCATCGATGAAGAGCTCATTTAATGGAAAACAAAAATTAGGGTTTAAGCATGTCTAAAATGTTAATAATATTTTTATTTTATTTTTTAAATAATTTTTATTCATCAAAAATAATATATTTTTGGTACCCTTTACCTATTAGTTTTTAATATTTTACATTCTGGAAAAATATGGAAAAATGTTAGGGAAAACCTGGAAATGTCAGGGATTTTTTTGGTGATTTTAGGGTATAAACCATGTGTAAAATAAGGGCCAAGTTCGTAACAATTTATATAATGATGTTAAAATTAGAATAAAGAAATCAAATCTTTATTCTCAATATATTAATATATTTTAATTATCGATATTCGATATGTCGAATTTTCGCATCGCCCATCACACTTTGCAATAGTTTTTAAAATAGCGTCACACTTCAAAAGAAATGATGTTGATAATCGCAATAAGTAATTATTGCCATGTCGCAATTGTCATTTTTGTTATTGTTCTTGCTTTACTCGGTTAGTATTAACTTGGTTATTGGTGATTGTCCGTCAAATTTTAAAATTTTCGGAGAGTGCATATTTTTTACAAACAAAAAAATGGTTAGGCCTCTAGTTAATCTAAGGTTTGTTAAATTTTTATTACTTTAGTAATATACTTTTTTTGTAAGAAAATTTACTGCCCTTTATTTCTATTAGGAAGAGTTTTTACTGACTAAAATTTTATTTATTGCAAACTTTTCTTTCAGTCTATATTTTAAAAAGCTTTAAATAATTACAAATACGGGGTGTCCGGGAAAATGTAAGAAATTTTCCGGATATTAAAAAACACATGAAAAGAATGCTACAAGTTTATATACATTTTTTTCGTGTAGGCCTCCTCTTCGAAGATATTGCCTCCAAAAGAGCTCCAATGGAATTAAGTTTTTTAAACACAATAATTGAATCACCAAATATATTTTAATTTTATTTTAATAAAATGTAATACCAAGTAAGACTCTCAGCCCAATCAATACACACAAAATTTTCTCAAAATCTAGAATTTGCCCGTCGGGAATTGAAATTTTGGATTTAGATATTTTAACAGTAAAGCTATCGTTGCAAACAAATTTCTCCAC